>JAQJVL010001335.1:0-176844 GCA_035578905.1 Stictocephala bisonia
ACCAAAACAATAAAACAAATAAATATTACCAATGTATGTGTATTGGTGATCGGGTGGGTTAGGTTAGGTTACGTTGCACAAAAGTAAATTATGAAAATTGCACCGTCTAGGAAATTATTAACGTCGCAAATAAAAAAAGGTATTAAGTGTTTTAATTCTGTATGAAATGTGAGGTCAAGTAGTTATGAAGTTATGGATATCCAGGAGAAGACATATTTGTATCTAGAAAGAAATGGAAATAGTTCCCCGTTCATACTTTCCTAAGACTAACCGACTTGTGATCAAGAAGCACATGAAAGAGGTTGCTGCATTAAGTATTCCTTGACCAATATGAATTTGTATTTATCAATATGATCCAAGTTTTTAGTAATTGTAAGTTCAAATATTAAATTGTCACCTGAGTAATGGCAGTTGAACGGAGAAATGAGTGTGAGTAGTGAGGCCGAGTTGGTTGTCCGTTTATAACTTTGATAACTGATTTGATTGATGACACTTGTTTCGTGCATTTCCATCTTGGCAGAAAGAGATATATCTGCAGAGACATAGTGCGAACAATCTTAGTGTGGTCACGACAGAATTATTTTCCTATTCTCAAGAATGTCCAAAGCTGCCCACCTCAATGCTGGTCGAGCCCTGGGCCCTCCAGTCTACAGCCTGCAGTGTTGAAGCCCATGACTAATACTATTCACGGCCTCTGAGTGGTGCTGGCTTACAACGTCAAAGAGTGAGATCCGAGAGCGGCGGTACCAAGGCGCTAGACCTGCCATCTGCTACCAGCTATGAACAACTTCCACGGTTGCACCGATGTTCAATTCCAAATGTTACGACAGTCGAGCCCATGCCGTATTGCCTGCCATTTGACTCCTTCGCCGAGGCAGTTAAAAGCAAGAAAAAAGTAAAGACAGGGTGAGGATATAAGCATTGGAAGTTCATAAATGTTTTCAAAATTTCCACAACAACAAAATTCAAAATTATAAAACTTTTTCTATTGTAGACCAAAATGTACAGTCAGCCACAAACAAAGTTGAAAAGTTAGCACTCATGACTGATGAGCTGCAACCTGATGTATTCATTGTTTCTGAACATGATTTCACGCCTGATTTGGTGGCTCTGTTTAGAATTTAAAATTATAAATTGGGCAACATATTTCACCGTATACATTTTAAAGGGGGCGGTGTGGCAATCTTTATCAAACCTCAAATACAATTCCATCCCTTCAGAGTTGATTACAGTTGTGATCTAGACTTTGAAGTTGGTGGAATCAAAGTTCATATGAATCCCTTTGGGAAAATCATTATTATTGGTCTGTACCGATCACCAAATGGATGCATCAACAACTTCTTTGATAAGTTTGAATCTTTGTTAACATTTTTTAATTCAAAATCGAAGTTCATTATCATTGGTGACTTTAATGTACATGTTTTAGACCACACCAACCCCCTCACCCAGCGATTACGTGACATACTCACCTGTTTTGGCTTGGTATGGTCTGTGAACTCACCGACACGAGTTACTGCTACATCGAGTAAAGCCATTGACAACTTAATCACAAATATACCAGACGTCTTGGTCTCTGTATTAAACTGTGCCATTTCCGACCACTTTGCGCAGGAGATTTTGCTTACTAGATGCAGTCTGAAACTGGAACCCTATTCAATCAAAATAAACAGAAAATTAAAACCTGGAAATTTTGACTACCTCAACATATACCTTGATAATGAGTCATGGTCGTTTTTGGACTCATTTGAATGTGTTAAAGGTGCATTTAAGGCATTTAATGATTGTTTAGTTTTTTATTTAGATGTTACTTGCCCATTTCAAAAAAGTAAAAAGCAAACCCAAAATAAGAACAATACCTAGGTCTCTCAGGATATTCTAAAATCTCGAGAAAGGCTAAAATTGTACCACTCTATTTATGTCCATTCGGAAAACGAAGAATTTAACAAAATCTTTCGATCATACAAGCAAAATTATCGCAAACAAATCAAAGCCGCTAAGGCACTAGAAATTGAACAGGAACTAAACAAATCAGAGAACTTCTCAAAATGTGCGTTGAACATAATCAAAAATGAGACAATCCAGCCAAATTATTCTAAATTCTCAACCCCGAAGCTTATAATAGAAAATAAATTAATTGAAGACCCCCACATTGGTGCAAATAAATTTAACGAGTTTTTCTCATCAGTAGCACAAACAAATCCTACATATAAAGGAAATTACTGTCAACGTTCTGACCTGTGGTCTGGACCTGTATCGTCTATGGCATTGTCTCCTGTGACGGAGGCGGAGGTGGCTCGTGTTATACAAGACCTCAAACAAAAACGTCTAGTGACATTAATGGAATGTCTACGTGGCTGATAAAGCACTGCTATAAAAACATTTTGATACCACTGACAAAATTAATAAATCTATCATTCACACAAGGCGTTTTCCCATCTTCTGTAAAAACAGCAAAAGTTGTATCAATTTTTAAAAAGAATGATCCCAGCAATGTAAATAACTATCGGCCAATATCAATTCTTCCAGTTCTCAGTAAAGTGTTTGAAAAAGTCTTCCTTAAAAGACTAGAACACTTCCTTAAGAAATTTGAAATTCTTTCTGCCCAATAATTTGGATTTAGGAAAAACAAATCCACTATAAATGCCATCACAAGTCTCATCGACTGCATTGTCAATGGCTTGGAGAGGCGAGAAAAAGTGCTTACCATATTTCTCAACCTCTAAAGCATTTTACTGGTTATTTCTATTAGATAGGTTTCAATCATACCTATCTAATAGAAAACAGTTTGTTGAAATAGCGCATGTAAATAATCATAATCAATTGATTTACACACAATCTCAAATGAAAACCATCAAACATGGAGTTCCTCAAGGTTCAATATTAGGACCTCTACTGTTCCTTTGTTATCTAAGAGGATTACCCAGTGTTATTTCTGATGGTACACAAAACAGTATCTGTCTCTATGCCGATGATGCAAATCTTTTGGTGAGTGGAAAATCTAACAATGAAATTGAAAAATTCACTATAGATAATATGAAACAAATTAATAATTTTTTCTCTGATCACCAACTGCTACTCAATTTATCCAAAACTAATTTTATAAACTTTAATGCTAAATCAAATAACTCAGTCTTGCCAACGATTCATTTTGAAAATACGGAATTACAAAAAGTAGATAACACAAAATTTCTTGGATTGCACATAGACAGCAATTTAACCTGGGATTATCATATTGATCATGTGGCAAACAAAATCTCTTCAGGCTTATTTGCACTTTACCGACTGTCAAAGTTTTGTAAGATTGAATCTCTAAAACTTGTTTATTTTGCTCATATTCATTCACACTTAGCTTTTGGGATAAGTATTTATGGAGGAACTTCAAAAAACAACATGGATAGACTACTGATTTTACAGAAACGAGCTATCCGCATCATGTTAAAATTGAATTGGCAGGTATCAACAAAACATAAATTTGTAGAACTGAATATAATGACTGTTTATAGTTATTATATTTACCAATGTATATTGTATACAGTTCTAAATTAATCAAACCTGATCTCACTGGTAGGGGATTTCCATAATTACAACACAAGAAATAGGAGTAATTTTTCCATACCGGCCCACAGATTAAAATTTTTTGAAAAAAAACCATCTTATCTAGGTATTAAATGTTATAATTTACTTCCATCAGCACTTAAAACTATAACAAATTATTCAAGTTTTAAAAATAATTTAAAACATTACTTTTTATCCAAACCTTTGTATTCAATTAGTGAATTTTTAAACTGAAATGTGTAACCTAATTAAAAGTTATCAGCACATTTTTTAGTACACAGTAAATAGGTATTTTGAAATGTATTAATTTTGACTTTTTTATGCTTTATATTTAGACCTAGAATCTGTAATGTATTGACATAACTTATTATAATAATGTTTAGGTAATTGGTTACAATAATGTTAATTTTAGTACTTAGCATTAAAACTGACGCCATTCCTTGTATCTTTGTATGCAAAATATGAATAAAGTTATTTTTCATTTCATTTCATTTCACTGCGTGCATCATGCAACACTGCTGCACCAGTTCGCGGCCTGCCTCACAAATGGCTCACGTCCTACCTTAGTGACAGATACCAATGTGTGCAGGTTGCGAATACTCTGTTAGGAAAAATCAAAATGACCAATGGTGTCACTCAAGGATCAAGTCTTGGTCCTTTCCTTTTCCTCATCAATGTCAACAGGTTGAACTCACTGATTCACAATGGAATGGTGATTCAATATGCTGACGACACAACTCTGTATCAGATCAAAAACCATCAATGACCTTGAATTCCAAGCATTTATGGAGGTAAACTCATGCATTGAGTATTTTTCCAAAAATTAACTTGAAAACTAATTTTTTGAAGTCAAATTTGATCAGATTCTGCCTCCGACAACAAGGCCAAGATTATCGAACTGTTGTAATGGCTGATGATGCTCCTCTGGAAGAGACAGAATCTGAGACATGAATCTTGATCGAGGTCTGACCTGGGACCACCACATTGATTATATCTGCTCTAAGGTAGCTTCCGGAGTATATGCTCTGCGTAAGCTTGCAACATTTTGTTCTTTGGGAGTTTTGAAAACTGCTTATTATGGACTTATATACCCGCATTTGTTGTATGGTTTGCGACTATGGGGCAGCTGCTCTAAATACAAATCGACATTTTGCATTCAGAGTGTTTAGAATGCAAAAGAAAGGTGTCAATATTCTTTCAAAATTAATTCACGAGAGTCGTGTAAAAATGTCTTCAGGGAGCTTGAATTGTTGACCCTTCCCTACCTTTATATTTTGGAGGTCACCTTGCACTGTCGTTTCAAGTGTGATTTGGTCCAGGATAGAGGCGTACACCAGTACGAAACTAGGGGCAGGGATAACTATTGAGCAGGGCAACACAAAATAATGATATATGAACATCCTGCCATCACAAGCTGGAATCAAGTTTATTAATAAACTTCCTGAAGGCATTAAACAGATAAATAACCCCAAAAAATTTGAAACTTGACAAGTCACCTCCTGGTGTTGAGAGCATTGTACTCGGTTGATGAATTTATGATGTGTCGCTGGGATGTACATTAACAAAACCAATACTTAATTCCTCTGATAATATCCAAACCACAAGTTTTACATGCTTAACAAAATATGAAATATCCTAATGATACATTTTATTTATTATTGTTGTGTATCTATTTATTATTCATGTGACTAGTTTATATAAAGAGTATTCTTGACAATTGTAATGCAATTATTGTTAATTGTTCACTACAATAAAGATTTGAATTTGATCAGGATTTTTTCAAAACATTTTTCCCCATGTGAATTGGACTTAAAAAAAAGAAAAAAAAAACTAGTTTGTGTTCATCAACTCCAATCTTAAATCTTCTATTACAATTATGAGCTATATTACCTTCTCTATTTAGCTCAAAAACACATAGTATCTAAAATATATGGGCTAAAGACTGTTAAAATCTCAAATTCTGAAAAATTTCAAATTCTGAAATAAGGTTGTTTATAAGGTGCCTATATTTTAGATTCATCATGATTTAAATGGCCTTTTTTGTAATTGTAATAGTGTATTCATGTGTTTTGTTATTGAAGAGCTGTAAATTAAGATTCGATAGGAGAAATGGCTGTGTACTAATGAAAAATAAACTTGTTTATTCAGACTGCAATGCAATATATTCAGACTGCAAAGTTTTGATAATTTTCTCAAAATATAAATTCCTGCAACAATTTTTTTACAATCTTTTATGTATGAAAATTCCATCTGGAATATTCATCAATTTATAAGCCTAGAAAACAAATGTGTTACATCTAACATTTTATGATGGCAGGCAGAAATGTTAGGTTTATTATTATTTTGTGATTGTTTAGTTTGAAACAAAATTAAGCTAGTGTTTGACGAATGCAAGAAAAGATTTTTCGAACTTAAATAATTTTGTATTTGATTATGCTACATGAATTAACCACCCGCCCACCCATACACGTACAGTAGTATTGGCCCACCCACTCACCCATACACGTACAGTGGTATTGACCCACCCGCCCTCCCATACACGTATAGAGGTATTGACCCACCCACCCACCCATACACGTACAGTAGTATTGGCCCACCCACCCACCCATACACGTACAGTGGTATTGACCCACCCGCCCACCCATACACGTACAGTAGTATTGGCCCACCCACCCACCCATACATGTACAGTGGTATTGACCCACCCGCCCTCCCATACACGTACAGTAGTATTGGCCCGCCCACCTAACCACACACGTACAGTGGTATTGACACACCCACCCACCCATACACGTACAGTGGTATTGGCCCACCCACCCACCCATACACGTACAGTAGTATTGTATTGTATTACATTCATTGCGTCATGAGATCCCGGATTCTCGTGTCGTAGGTTACATTCACACGGTGATGAAATTCGTTATATGCGTTTGTGGTATTTTTCGTTGTACAGTTTAATCTTAATAATCCGACAGTTAAGGGACTGACGGTGTGTCGGATTAAAAAAAACGTCGGATTACCATATGTCCATTGTAATTTACGAGAATTATGATTTCTAAGATAAACTGAATGCACTACGTACACCCTGCTTAGAATTTCCGCGCTATCAGCCGTGATAAAATGAGGCTGACAACACAATTGAATAAATGTAAGCAAAGAAATTATACAACATTTGTACAGTAACACAGTAAGGTTTATTACATACAGTATTAAGTGTACAGTACGTCATCTGATGTGGCGTCGGACTACCAAACGTGTCGGACTAGTAAATGTCGGAGTATCAAGAGTGTACTGTAATTAGTGCATTGTTGCCGGAGTTGAATTCTATGGAAGCATTTTTCTTTGTGAATTTAATAGTGACCTAAACCTTACACGAGACTACAGGTTATGTGGTACAGGCAGTTGTTCCACATGGTTTCTGAGTCGTCTGTTTATTTACAACAAAACCTCAATTTCTTAGCTAGAGTATAATTTATTACAGTACTTCCTTATAAGCGACACAAGATCCTGAAACCTTGTGCTTATACGCTATATCCACATCTTGCATAGCACTTATGATGTCAGAAACTTGATAGTTCTAAAACAATAACCTAGAGTGCTCTATCTTCAATTGATGACGTGATATTGTGTGCAGAACTTCTATTGCACAATGGGATCTCGTGCTGTACTGAATTGATGGTATGCAACGAGACCCCGAGATTGTGTAACGTACAGGATGAATGGCCAAGAAATTATAACAACGCAGTGAACATGTTAAGCGTTTTTTGTGAATTGGTTTGTAAATTTTTTATATTATCTTCGTAAACTAGTAGATTTGCGTCATCTGCGTATAAGCAAAGTGAAACTTCTGCTTTTGTTAATGGTGCTGAGATATTTCCTATGTAGCAAAGGAAGAGCATAGGGTTAATCACCATTAAGTATGTCTTAAACACATATAATTTAGATATCTATTCTTATATTCATCCCTAGATCATCCTAAAGAAAAAAACAAGATTACCTCATATTCTACATTTAAATAAAAAAAACAGGCAATAATTTTCTATATGGATTTGTCTTTGATATGTTGCTGTCAGGGAATTTGAATCAAACTAGTTATTCAAGCTCCTCTTATCAAAATATAGTTACTCGGACCAACGAAGATTTGGATCTAGTCTGTATGACTTTAAACAATAGTCCTGTCAAAATTAATCTGTGGTCAGGGCAAATAATGATGGCCACTAGTAACTGTTGTTGCAAGGAAACAATCTTCAACAATGTCTGTTGTCATTAGTTAGTTAAGGTTTAACTCGTTTGCTCTGTGGAGTACTCTCAGCCATCCGACAAACCCTCAGCCCTCTTGACCGACTCCCAATCTCATAATTCCTTGACGTCATTCGTTGCTTACCCACATGCCTATTGTTTACAGGTAGAAGCGTGGCTATACTACATGTATGTGTTCCTTGTAGTCCTTTATATTATCATTGTTATGTTTTATGCAGGTGCAGACAGAAGAAGAAGCTCTGACAGAGGCTACAAACTCAGTTTCGTACAATGAGGATGCATTGGCAGAGTTCCTCAGCAGAGTGTGTCCAGCGGTAGTCTCGGAGCTTGATCGAGTCAGCCGCAGCAATGCCTTTGCCTCGTATGGCCTTACTGATCAAGGTTTGAGCTAACATGGTCATTTTGTTATTCAAATCATTTTGGAAGTCCTAAACTAACCTTTTTGAAATATTTTCTGTGTTCTTTAAATGCCAATAACAATATAAGGTCATTACTGTTTTTCTTGCTATCCTGAACAAATTAGAAAAAATTAATCCTTCAGAATTAAATGCTTATAACCTCTAATTTTTTATTACTTGTACTTTTATTAATGTTATACAAATTTTTGTGATATTTTTTGACAGCTGCAGAAATATTTTGGTATGTTCTTTATTTCATAAAATGTACATAGATACAACGAAGAGTTTCATTACAATCAATGTTTAAAAAAATCATTTAAACATAACAAAGTCAACTTGGTTTCTGTATTTGTAACAAAGTAAGTTACCTAACTAAAATATAATAATATTTTTCCAGAGACCAGCTTTATATAACTTTAGTGTTAAGTTTGTTAGGTATATTTAAATAAGTTTTAAATGTATTTAAATTATTCTAAATGCACTATCAACAAATTAGTAAACATTATCTTTAAAAGATTACACAAAAACTTTATTTTCTCTTTGCAACATTTTAAGGTTTGGTGATACATTTTTCTGATCATGGATAATGGAGTGTTATACTTATTATTAATTTTAACTAATGATTTTTTTTTAAATGTAGATAACGAAAATTTAGAAAACATATAGCGTAATAACTTCAAATCACAAAAGTGTTTGACGGAGTCCTCTCTCTTTAACTTATATATAATGCCTTTTTTTTCCTTTATATATATATTAAATGGTGATATTTCAGTGATGAGTCAGCGCTCAGATAAGACGGTTCTACGAGATAGTGCTCCGGTCTCAGAACTGTACAGAGTTTAATGTTTGCGTGACAAGTGCCGGTTTCACGTTTGAATGTGCTATAGATTTTAATTTGGAGGATCTTTTAATTTTGTTTATTTATTTAATTGAGTGATTGCTATTATTTTATCTACCGAAAGTGTATTTTTTATTTAATTCATAAAAATGGCTAGCTGTGGTATTTGTTCGAAAGTCATTAAATCTAGCAGTGTTAAGCTGAAATGTTGTGATTGTGAGAAAGAATTTCATGGGAGCTGCCTAAAAATGAGTAAGGCAGAAGTAGACTGTATTACTGGAGAGGACATGGTCTGGAGGTGCCAGCCATGTGGTGCGACAAGAAGAAAAAGCTTAAGATTTGAGTCGGAAGTACAGGAAGGTAAGCTCTCTCTGGAAGATATTATGCAAAAGATGATTGAAATATCAGAAAATCAAAAAGTTCAAGAAAAAAGTTTTAATAAGGCTAATGAAATTATTCATGAGAAGATAGATGAGAATACAAAGTATGTGAAGGAACAAAAAGATTCATTGGAAAAGTACTTAGCATAGATAGTCTGGTGAGTGAAAATAAAATGCTTAATAAAAAAGTACAAGACTTGGAAAAACGTATTGAAGAGATGGAACAACATTCACGTGTTAATGCCGTCGAAATTCACGGTATCCCAATCCAGCCTAATGAGAATGTTGTTGGATTAGTTAAGGATGTAGGTAAGGCCATGGAAATGGAAGTAACGGATTCCATGATTGATGCCTGTCATCGTTTGGGATATAAAGTTGGACCTAACAGTACACCACCCGGCATCATTGTCAAATTTGTACGCCGCCTGGATAAGGAGGAATTCCTGCAGAAACGACGTGTTAAACGGAACCTCTCCACAAGACATATGAATATGGGGATGGACCACGCAGTGTACATCAATGAGGCCCTGACACCTGCAAGGAGACGGCTCTTGGTGGATGCGAGGCGTATCAGAAAGGAAAAGAACTTCCGACATCTTTGGGTCCGAGGTGGGAAAATATTTCTACGTAAAGAAGATGGTTCGACAGTAATCCAGGTGAATTGTCAGGCTGACATAGAAAAAATAATACAGTAACCTTGTTAGACATTAGAAAGCTTATTGATTTTTTAAAATTATTATTGCAAATAATTAATATTATATGCTATGGATAGTTATTTACTCTTAATTTTTTCTTAATGTATATAATAAATAATCAGTTTTTCATATTTCGTTCAATTTGTAAGTCATTGTGAATGAAAACTTTGTAATAATTCATCAAAACATAAGGAGCCTCAGAAAAAATTTTGATATTTTTATGAGTGAGTTATCGGAATTAAAATACGTACCAGAAGTAATAATTTTGTCAGAAATCTGGATAAACTCAAACGAGGCTTGTTTTTATACAATTCCAAACTACACAATGCATGTTAAATGTAGTGATAGTTATAGATCAGGGGTGTAGTTATTTATGTTAAAAATAGTCTTATAGATATCGAATGTGTACAGTTTCAATGTGAAACGGCAGATACGTTAGTAATATCTTTTAAATTTCTCGGTCAAAAATTTCATATTATTGCATTGTATAGATTTGTATTCAATTCACCTGATTTATTTATTGAAGAGTTCGGTAAATATCTTACAGATATAAATAGTATATTTAAGAGTATGAGTAATCTGTTTTGGATGGGCGATCCATTAATATAGATTTAATGCTTACTAGTAATATTTGTACGGACAATTATAAAACAATGTTAGCAAGTAATGGATTGGAGAGTCTAGTTAACGATCCAACTAGAATAACTAAGCAGTCTCAAACTTGTTTGGACCATGTTTGCGTAAGAATAACTAGAAAAGACAGGGTTACAGTAGATACATCTGTTGAACACCTGGATATCACTGACCACTCGATGATAAGAGTTGTTGTCAGTGTGGCGGGAGTGAGCAGTGAACCAGACTTGTCCCTTATCTCTTCACCTGGTTACCGTATTGATTATATTCAACTTAATCAGCTGTTAGGAAATACTGACTGGTCTTCTGTTTTAACGCAGCTGACGCGTCATTGGCTTTTGATGATTTCTTTAATATATTAAAAAACACCATTGAGCAAAGTAAAATACAGATTAATAATAAAAATAAACCATTAAATAAATTACAACCTTGGATGAGTGACTTAATTTGTTTTAAAATCAAGAAAAGAAACAACATTTTTAAATTAGTAAAAAAACATCCTAATAATGAAAAACTAAAATCTTATTATAAAATGTATAGAAATAAACTGCACAAAGAAATCAAACACTTGAAATATAACTATTACAAGCAAAGGTTTGACAGGTGTATGGGCAATTCAAAGGGTATTTGGGATACACTGAACGAAGTAACTGGTCAATTAAATAGGGGTAAGGATAAAGGAATTACATTAGAAGTTAATGACCAAATGGTTGATGATTCACTAAGAGTAGCTAATGAATTTAATAAATACTTTTTAGACATAGTAAGCAATCTTAATTTAAATAATGTGGATATTTCTGAAGAATTTTCTTCATTACAATACAAAGATTTATTTCCCAAGAAAAATCAAGTTAAAACTATGTTTATTGATGAAGTCTTACCGGATGAATTGATTTCAGTTATTAATTCCTTAAAGAACAACACTTCTCCTGGAATTGATGGAATTAATTCTAAATTAATAAAAAACACTTCCTCCAATATTTTGAATGTTCTGTTGTTTATAATTAATTTTAGTTTTTCCAATAAGTGGAAAATTTCCAAATTCTCTTAAAAATGCAGTTGTTATACCAATATTCAAGAGTGGTTCAAAGACAAAATGCAATAATTATCGTCCAATATCTTTAATGTCATGCTTTTCTAAGATCTTTGAAAAAATAATGAAGAACAAATTAGTACAGTTTTTGGAAAAAACACATTTTTTTAGTACAAAACAATTTAGATTTAGGGCTGGTATGAATACTGAGTTTGCTTTGTTGAATTTTATGACTGATATATATGATGGCCTAAATGAAAGTAAAAGTGTTAGTGGTCTTTTTTTAGACATAAGAAAGGCATTTGATACAGTGGATCACAGTATTCTATTGGGAAAGCTATATGACAGTGGTATTAGAGGGGTAGTATATGACTGGTTTGAGAGCTATTTATTGCATAGGAATCAGTGTGTAAGGGTGAACCTGGTTGTAAGTGAATTTGGGGTAATTAAAAGTGGGGTGCCTCAAGGATCTGTGTTAGGTGCAATATTGTTTATAATATATATTAACAATCTCTGTAATGGAAAATTTCAAGGCAAATTAACTTCATTTGCTGATGACACAGCACTTTGTTATATTAAAAATATTGGGTTTGAATTGAACAGGATCTGAGCAACGACCTTAATGCACCTCAGTGGTGGTTTACAAGGAATAGAATGTTATAAAGTGGAGAAAAAACTAAATACATAAATTTTAGTCTAAAGGATAATATTGAATTTTGTTGTAATATTAGGTTTAAATGTCCGGACTGTCTAAGTAAGAATACTTTTTGTAATTTAAAATGTGTTGTACATAAAACTAACGATATAAAATATTTGGGCCAAATTGTTGACAGTCATCTGACTTGGGGGATTCATACTACAAGATTAAAAGATAGCATCAATAACATAATGAGGTACTTTTATTTTTTAAAGGATTTATGCAATCATCAAATTTTACGAATTCTGTACTTTGCTCTGATTCAAAGCAGAATTGATTATGGCATAGTTTTTTGGGGAAATACTTATGAGTCCTACACAAAACTGATATATGTTCAGCAAAAACATGTAGTACGATTGATTTGTCATAGAAGTAGATATGAATCATCTAAGCCTCTTTTTAAGAATTTAAAAATCCTACCTTTGAAATACATTTATGTTTATAAGGTTCTAAAACTGTTCTATATTAAAAGTGGAAATGTCCATCCACATGATAATGAATATAGAAACAAACTTAGAAATATTGAAAAATTCTTTATTCCAAAACCAAATAACGCATTTTTTGTAAAAACAGTTAATTTTATTGCTCCTAGACTTTATAATAAATTGTCAGATAATATCAGAAGTACATCAAATTTAAAACAGTTTTTAAATAAAGTAAGAAAGTGGTTGTTTGGGGTGGAGGATATAAATGTATTATTTCTAATACAGCAATAGTATTCTTGTGAATATGTTATCTGAACATATTGATTTTAAGCTATTGATAAAAATAGATACCTAATTAAGTGCTAAATATTATTAGTGTAAAGAGTAATTTTGTACATAATTTTTTGATTTTTAAAAGTTTTTGATGGAATACACTAACAAAGGCCCTAGTCAACTCTAAAAATACCCCTAACTCCCTAATACCCATTATAAATGCAATATGTTACAGTCTATATCTCAATTGTTGGAATCTATGTAAATTTTAAGACATAGTTATGAAAGCTTCCTTTGTAGTCGCAATTGATTGTTTTATTGCTTTGTTTGTAGTTTAATTGAAATCAAATTCTCTTTATCCATATATAATATACGTGAATAGTGTCAGTTTTTATAGTGATAAAGATAAATATGATTTCTAAGACCATAATAGATAGTTAGATAAATTAGTCCTTAGTCCCCTAGGTGCCATCTCTAAATTACGTAGCGCCCGAAGGGGAGGAGAGGGGTTTTTCAGCAGCATTATGCACCGTTACAAGAGAAGGTGGGGGGGATTCTAAACAGGGTCATGCAACTATTACCCCTCAGCAATTTGTTTAAATTCATTAACAACATTTTATTTATTTTTCTGCAAAATACAAAATTTTTGAAAATATATAAAGTTAGATATATATTCTCCCCCTCCCCCACTAGAAAACAAACGGAAGAAAGTCCAAACAATGACTTCATCATAAATAAAAATATGCATGAAAGTGGATGACAAAAATTAGGGGAGGAGTAGATGACAGCGTTAAGTAATTTTTGAGGGGGATTTAGTATTTCTGTGACACGGGGAGGTAGGGGGGTCTGAAAAGGCTGATTTTAGCATTACCTAATTTAGGGATGGCCCCTTAAATAAAATGAATACAACATTTTCCACATCACATATTCTTTTTAACATCTTTAACCCTTTTCAACTATTTTGAAGTGGTTTTAGTTCCTCTGGGATGGGTGTCAAAAACTTTCATCCTTCTTCCCTATTGTCAATTGCAATAAATTAATTACTTCCCAAGTAATATACCATACACATCAATATTATACTGTATCGGGTCGTTTGACCGGTACATTTCGTTACTTTTGTCATGGTCTGCCGGGCTGCCTGAGACCGCTCGTGCCTGGCGATTCGCTTTACTTTGGTGGCCGTTGGCTCGGACTCGTTCGTTCCGTGTTCCAGCTCTTGTCTGTCAGGTTGGCCGTCTTTTGGATTCTTCCTTGCCAGCAGTAATCACCATGTCCGGCTAGAGACTCCAAAACGTAAGTGTTCTTTTGTAATTTCTAATATCTAATCACCCTTTTGGTGAAAATACTTTTGTTTCAATGATAATATTAATCGGGCTTAGTTGGGTTTTCAGGGTTTTGTTCAATTAATGTTCTTTGTCTAGATATTTGTTAACCTAGGTTCGAGCCACGTGCTCAATGTTACCTTTTTAGCATTAATTGCTTTTTATATCTGGCTTTATAATTAATGGTAGTTCTGTATAATGTTTTGTTGAGCCTTTTTACAGTTGGAGTTACCGATTTACCATATTTTTGTTCATTGACAATAATCAAGCCTATCTGTGTAGTTGGATTTTCATGTTATAACCTATTGCTCCTGTATCAATAGCCTAGTTTTCAGTTTGTCATTTTTAGTTCCATATACGTAATTAATTCTTTGGTAATTTGTTAAGTTGTAATTTGTTGTAAATCTGATTTTCCAACATAAATTATTCATGGCCTAAAAATGGATATTTTATTTTCTAGTGTGCTCCAATCATGTACAGTTTTGTCTGTTCTTCTTTTGTTTTGCCATTTCATGTTATTAGTTGTTATGTGTAGTATTTTTGGTTGTGGCTGTACTATTTTTAATTGCTGTGTTTGGCCTTGCAGTCCAGGGTCCTTGAGTGGGACGTTCAGCCCTCGGCCTGCCGTCCGGGGATGGTCGACCATCTTCACTGCCCGCCTGGCCTGAGGACCATGTATAGAGGCCATTGACGATCCTGCGGCCCCACCTGCATCCTTGGGTAGGAGTCTTCTGTCCTCAGGTCAGTGCGTTCCATCTTGTTTTCCCGGCGGCTGAGCTGGGGGGTTGCTAGTTTGTGAATAAGTGAAATATAAAAAAAAAAAGAAGAGCAAAAATGTTTGTGGAACTATTTAATGTGGCCTAGGCCTAAAACTGTTACTGTGATTTATGCAACACAGCCATGGGGGACCTATATGTATTTTTTTTATTAAAGGAAAAAAAAACTTGAAATACAAAAAGAACTTTTAGTGTTAATATTTATTGTTATTTAGTTTAATTTGTTGTTATATATTTTAGAGTTTATATTTGTTAGGTCCCTACTGTTAAATTAGGTTATTATTTATTGTATGGTTTAGGCCTAGGGATATAGTTGGTGTTGTTATTTATTTATTCGTGTAGTGTATTTTGGGGGTCTTTAAGGGACTTTTACTAGAACGGTACCGTGTTATATTTTTTTTAAATTGTTTAATTTTTAAACTCACCAAAAGGGGATTATTGTGCTTTGACTTAACTTCCTATTCGGAGCTGCCCAGGGATTCCGGCTTACTCCCTGGCCTCGGTGGAATTATGGGATGTGGGCTAAATTGCCGGGTTTATTGGGTGTAGTCAAAATTTTCCTAAATTTTTCACTTAAGTTGTTAATAAGTTTTTCTTACGTTTTGGGTGTCTCAGGCTAGGCTGCAGATAGGCCATGTAGTTGTTAATTTTGGTATTTGTAGAGTTTGTTGTGTTTGTAGCTTTTTGTATTAGCTTGTTAATTTTAGTGTTTCTTGTTATTTATTTAAGTGCAATTTTATATTGTGGCCTTCTGCCAGCCAGTTTTGCAGTTTTAACTTGAAATAAATTAGTTTTGCTCAGCTGCCGAGTTTTATTTTGACCCTCCAACTGCCGCCCGTGATCCCATCGCTTGACTTGTTTTGAGCCATCCCCCGGTTGGCACGCTTTCCAGCTTTGGTGGGGGGATGGGTCTCAATTGGTAGCAGAGCGTGGTTCCGATCCACGGACCTCTGGGTTATGGGCCCAGCACGCTTCCAATTCTTCCAAGCATGAGAGTCACAATGCCACTCCCTTCGAGATTCTACATGGCTACCCTCCTAACAACCCTTTGTCCAACTTGTGGAGGCTAGAGGATCTTCTACCTACGCCAGGTGCCACTGACGTAGGGTCCACGTGGCGGGCTGCTCGGCGCAACCTGCTACGTGCTAGAGAGAGAGTAAGGAGGAGGTATGATAAGGTCGTACTCCTAACCCTTTTCAGGTTGGAGATCTGGTTCTTTGTCAGGCTCACCCGGTCAGTTCGGCCGCGGAATGAAGAGCTGCAAAGTTGTGCTATCGGTGGTCTGGTCCCCACCGCATCGACAGGTTTTTGTCACCGGTGACTGCTCTGCTGGTTGATCCCCAGTCAGGCAGGGTGTTCAGGAAAGCCCATGTGTCCCAGCTTAAGGCTTTCCGGGGAACGGGGGATCCAGGAGTTGGTGTTCCTGGGGGTTTCTTGGGGCACAGAGATTGATCACCTCTGCGCCCTAGGTGGCTGTTCTGAGAGAGTCTCTTTCTCTCTTTTCTTGTCGGGCCCGACAGTCAGGGTAGTTCGCTCCCTGTTCGGGGGGTTTCCCCTCTTAGATTCTCTTTGGCGTCCTTGGAGCACCACTCTTTGGAGGTTTCTTCCTCTTCTTCTGTTTGGTTCCCTGAGGTACCGAGTTTTCTCCCCTGCCTGGGTGTGTTGAGGTTTTGCAGAGGGAGGTAACGTCCCACTCAAGGACCCTGGAGTTGTCGTTTTTTGTGTATTGTTGAGATTTGTTGCGTTCGAGATGGCCTATCTGCAGAATGTAGCCCTCCTAGTGAAGGAGGAGTTGATTTTGAGTTGAGGTCGCGTGGGGTGACTCCGGAGGGTGATGTTTTGAATCTCCGGAGGTTGCTGCGGGAGCAGTTGTCCGCGGGTACGGCGGTGGATTGGTCTGATTTACTGGAGGTTGGGGAGGAGTTGTTGGTTTGTAAACGTAAGGTGGAAGATTGGGAAGGGGTTTTGGAAGATTTGCAGTTGGAACCTCCAGTGGGTCGTGACCGGGCCTGCCGTCTTGCACGTTTGGGGCATCTGCTTGCCCGCTTACGGCTGGTCAACCGGGCACCGGGGTTGGAACCATCAGATAGGGCGTAGATCTTGGAGAGTGTGTCTAGGCTTGAAGAGATTTTTCAGGCACTCTCCGGTTCCACGACTCCTACGGGTTTGGGTCAGCGGCCTAACTTCTCGCTGTCGCCTAACGTGTCGAGGCCGCAGGCTGAGACAACGGCTCTCACTGTGCCTGAGGCTCCTTCTGAGCCTGCAGGCATTTCTGTTGCGGTCGCTTGTGGTCCGGCTCCGGCTGCCATTCCTTCTGCTTCGGCTCCTTTGAGTTCACCTTCGCTTCTGCAGCTGAGCTACCACAAGCTACCTAACCCTCTTACGCCCATGATTCAGAATCTCCCTGTGATCGATGGGATGGATCCTGAGGAACTTCTGAAGTTTCTAGTTGCCTTTCTCAGACTTAGTGAGATGCCCGGCATGCAGGCTGGGAATTTGCTTCGTCTGATTTTCCCTTATTGCAGAGGTCCTGTTGGGGAGTTGCTGAGTTCTGTCTTGGCCAGTGATGCCTTGGTGGACTCGTTCCATCGAGAGTTACTGTCGTCGTTTCTTCCCATTCGACTCAGGGAGAGGATGGTCATGGACAGATTTTATCGGTCGCAGGGTAGGGGCGAGTCTCTGGCAGCCTATGTTTCGTCTATAAAGGAAGCTCGTCAAGCGTTGCACCTCACACTTTCTGAAGCTGAAACCGTTTGTGTCATCCTGGATGGAATTTCTCCTGAAGAACGGTGTAGGCTAGTTTTTGCTGGTGTGCCTTCGTCTTTTCGGGAGCTGCATCAGCTGTGCATTGTTTCGCGCAGCGTGCAGTTCTCAGACCAGCAAGGGAGGGATTATGAGAGTCATCGTGCTCTCCCCACCCCCGTCGACCGGCTATGTCTGTAGGTGTGAGTCAGCCAGTGGAGGGTCGTGGTTCTCTGCCTCCTGTTGTGTGCTTTGCTTGTGGCCAACCTGGTCACATTCGTCGTGACTGTCCACGTGCTCGAGGTCGTGGGGCGGGAAACGCTCAGCGCGGGGGGTTGCCTCCACAGTAGCTCCCCGCGTTGTTGCGAGTGACCGTGGCCATTTGCCTCTGACACGTGCCCATAGCAGGAGTGTCGGGGATTTTTCGGGCCTTGCTGGCATGGCTTCTCTGGGACTTAAGGCGGTCACCTCGGTGTGTCCTGGCGTTTTTGTTTCTTTTGGTGGTACGGTGTGTCGAGCCCTTCTTGATTCTGGTTCGGCATGCAGTATCATCAGCCTTTCTCTTTTTGAGTCCCTTGACGCCTTAGGGCTTGTCAGGCACACCGAGCCTTCTTCTGTTACTTGCTGGACGGCCTCTCAAACTCCTTTACCTATTCTTCTGAAGGCGTCATTACATTTTAAGATCGAAGGATTTTCCTGGAGGTGGGGTTTTCTTGTTGCCAAGGACCTGGTGGTTTCTTGTATCATAGGGGCAGACTTTATTTCTAAGAGTGGTATGGTGCTTGACCTCCAGAAGCACCAGATGTTTTTCAAGTTTAATCGGCGAGTTTTGGTGCCTCTAGTAGGTGATTCTGACTGCCCTCCTGCAGTCAGAGAGGTGGGTTGTGAGCCCGAACAACCCAAGGTGGATCCAGTTGGTCATCTCCCCCTGAGCAGTCGAAGGCCATTAGGAGGCTGTGTTTGCGGTTTCCTGATGTGCTTACGCCTGAGCTTGGGGTCACTTCTCTTCTGGAGTATGAGATCCACCTCACCGATTCTCAGCCTGTTAAAAGTCATCCGTACAAACTTGCTCCCCCAAAGATGGAGGTTATGAGGGCTATGATTGAAGATCTTCTGAGCAAGGGTGTGATTGAACCGTCTCGTTACGCTTATGCCAGTCCAGCTTTTCTTTTGCCCAAGCCTAATGGTAAGTCTAGGCTTGTGATGGATTATCGGAGGCTCAACGCTAAGGTCGCTATTGACTCGGTACCTCTGCCTGATTTGCATTCTGCGTTTGATTGGTTCGGTAAGGCTGAGTTTTTCAGTGTGTTTGATTTGAACCAGGCCTACCATCAGATTCCATTGAAGAAGGAATCACGGCCTATGACTAGCTTCTGTGTTCCCTGGAATCTCTATCAGTTCACTAGGGTTCCTATGGGTCTTGCTGTGGGTGCCCAGACTCTCACTCGTCTGCTTGATTCCATCTTCCATGATGTGAAATTCAAGTTTGTCTTCAATTACCTGGACGACTTTCTTGTCTACAGTGAGACTTTCGGGGAACACATGCAACATCTGGAGGAAGTTCTTAGTCGCCTTAAATCAGCTGGCCTTACCGTCAATCCAGAGAAAGTCACTTTTGCTCGTCCTGAGATTTCTTTTCTGGGTCATCTGATATCTTCTCGAGGCGTCTGCATTGATCCTGCGAGAACCCAGGGCATTCGGGATTTTCCTCCTCCCAGAGATGCCAAGGGGATTGCCCGTTTTTTTGGGGATGGTGAATTTTTACCGTAGGTTCATCCCTAACGTGGCCGAGCTTGCTGCCCCGTTGAACGAGTTGCGGAAGAAAGGTGTCCCTTTTGGGTGGGGCCAAGCTCAGCAGACTGCCTTTGATGCTCTCAAGGAGGCTATCATGCAACCTCCTGTTCTGCGTATGCCTGATTTTAGCAGAGAATTCATTCTTCAGACTGATGCCTCCTCCTCTGCCATTGCTGCTGTTCTTTCTCAGGAGTTTGATGGGGTCAGGCAGCCCATCGCTTTTGCTTCGAGGACGTTGTCTCACCAGGAAAAGAAAGCTTCTTCCATCTATGAGTTAGAGTGTCTGGCTGTTGTCTTTGGTACGGACAAGTTTCGGCGTTTCTTGGAACACGCTGAGTTCTTGCTGGAGACGGACAATCAGGCACTGTCTTGGCTTCTTGCCCATCCCAGACAGCTTGGGAAAATTGGTCGCTGGGTGGTCAAAATTTCTGCTTTTAAGTTCCGAGTCCAACATCTTAGGGGTACCCAGAATGTCATCGCGGATGCTCTTTCTCGCATGTATCACGAACCCAGTGATCCACCTACTGAGGCTGTGGCTCAGTGTGGTGCTGTTCTTCTGGATTTTCCTCTGGCTTTTGACGACCTACTGTCCCATTAGCAGAAAGATCCTGAGCTGTCAATCATCTTAGGTGAGCTTCAAGAGGGAGGTGCCCACCCTCTCTATTTTCTGTCCAAAGGGGTACTCTGTTGCCGTCTTTGACAGAGGGGTGAACCCCGTGTAGTGCTGCCTAGTCATCTAGTACCGATGGTCTTTCAGTATTATCACTCTTCTCTTGTGGGCGGTCATCTTGGCATTCATAAGACCATCGCTAAGATTCGTAGGTATTTCATCTGGAAGGGCATGGACCGGGATGTTGCTGGCAGAGTGCGGGCTTGTCGCCTGTGCTCTCTCAGCAAGCCTAGTCAGAATGCAAGGTTAGGGTTGTTATCTTCTGAGGTGGCCGAGCGTCCTTTTGAGAAGGTGTTCATCGACTACGTGGGTCCTTTTCCCCGTAGCAAGTCAGGTAGCTCCTACCTACTTGTTTGTATGGATGCTTTCTCGAAGTTCGTCTGGCTTTTCCCACTTCGGAGTGCTACGGCTAAGCTCACCATCCGTGCTCTCCAGTCCCAACTCTTCCAGCACTTTGGTGTGCCTTCTACTCTTGTGTCCGACAACGGTAGCCAGTTTACCTCACACGAGTTTCGTAGGTTCTGTTTTGGCAATGGTATCAGGCATGTGACTACCTCTCCTTATTACCCACAGCCTTCTCATGCAGAGCGGTTCAACCGCAATCTTCGGTCTGCCCTTATTACTTTCCATGCTGTGAAGCAGAACACCTGGGATGAGAGTCTCTCTTGGCTCCAGCTTGCTTTCAATTCTTCCAAGCATGAGAGTCACAATGCCACTCCCTTCGAGAATCTACATGGCTACCCTCCTAACAACCCTTTGTCCAACTTGTGGAGGCTAGAGGATCTTCTACCTACGCCAGGTGCCACTGACGTAGGTACAAGATCCTCTAGCCTCCACAAGTTGGACAAAGGGTTGTTAGGCTTAAAAATTATTTAAAACAATAATTTGTTGTAAATCTGATTTTCCAACATAATTATTCATGGCCTAAAAATGGATATTTTATTTTCTAGTGTGCTCCAATCATGTACAGTTTTGTCTGTTCTTGTTTTGTTTTGCCATTTCATGTTATTAGTTGTTATGTGTAGTATTTTTGGTTGTGGCTGTACTATTTTTAATTGCTGTGTTTGGCCTTGCAGTCCAGGGTCCTTGAGTGGGACGTTCAGCCCTCGGCCTGCCGTCCGGGGATGGTCGACCATCTTCACTGCCCGCCTGGCCTGAGGACCATGTATAGAGGCCATTGACGATCCTGCGGCCCCACCTGCATCCTTGGGTAGGAGTCTTCTGTCCTCAGGTCAGTGCGTTCCATCTTGTTTTCCCGCCGGCTGAGCTGGGGGGTTGCTAGTTTGTGAATAAGTGAAATATAAAAAAAAAAGAAGAGCAAAAATGTTTGTGGAACTATTTAATGTGGCCTAGGCCTAAAACTGTTACTGTTTTTTATGCAACACGGCCATGGGGGACCTATATGTATTTTTTTTATTAAAGGAAAAAAAACTTGAAATACAAAAAGAACTTTTAGTGTTAATATTTATTGTTATTTAGTTTAATTTGTTGTTATATATTTTAGAGTTTATATTTGTTAGGTCCCTACTGTTAAATTAGGTTATTATTTATTGTATGGTTTAGGCCTAGGGATATAGTTGGTGTTAGTTATTTATTTATTCGTGTAGTGTATTTTGGGGGTCTTTAAGGGACTTTTTACTAGAATGGTACCGTGTTGTATATTTTTTTTAAATTGTTTAATTTTTAAACTCACCAAAAGGGGATTATTGTGCTTTGACTTAACTTCCTATTCGGAGCTGCCCAGGGATTCCGGCTTACTCCCTGGCCTCGGTGGAATTATGGGATGTGGGCTAAATTGCCGGGTTTATTGGGTGTAGTCAAAATTTTCCTAAATTTTTCACTTAAGTTGTTAATAAGTTTTTCTTACGTTTTGGGTGTCTCAGGCTAGGCTGCAGATAGGCCATGTAGTTGTTAATTTTGGTATTTGTAGAGTTTGTTGTGTTTGTAGCTTTTTGTATTAGCTTGTTAATTTTAGTGTTTCTTGTTATTTATTTAAGTGCAATTTTATATTGTGGCCTTCTGCCAGCCAGTTTTGCAGTTTTAACTTGAAATAAATTAGTTTTGCTCAGCTGCCGAGTTTTATTTTGACCCTCCAACTGCCGCCCGTGATCCCATCGCTTGACTTGTTTTGAGCCATCCCCCGGTTGGCACGCTTTCCAGCTTTGGTGGGGGGATGGGTCTCAATACACAGATAACACTAACTTTATTTAGTCAGAAAAAGACATTGAACAACTGCAGCAGATATTGAAAGATCAAAATACAGCCATAAAATTTAATAATGCTATGGTCTGGTTTAAAATAAACATTTTACATATAATCTTACTTCGTGGGTTTAAGCGGCTGGTGCCATCACTAATAACTAAATCTTTTGGTAACAAAAGTGTCAAGGTGTTATTTATATTATTTACATTGCCAAATGCTTCCCCCATGCTATGATGTGGCATCCTCAGTGGTACCTCAGTCCCAGAGATACCACTGAGGATTCCACATCACAGCATGGGCAAAATGTTTGGCAATGTAAATACTGTAAATAACATCTTGACGCTGTCGTTACCAGAAGCTTTAGTTATTAGTAATTTACATACTAATTATTACATTATAACATAATGTAATTATTAAATGAACATCATTATATTATTATTGCTCAGAAAATTGTTTCCATGATATCAAATTAAAGAGGAAAATCTGTAGAGTTAAAAAAAGTTTAACGATTCCAGTCCCCTTATTAGATGCATACATTTCAGAATATTATGTACATTCTAGTAGGAATGGTTCTAAAGCTCTTAACTGCACAACATTTTCTAAAGTGAAGTCTAGATCACTGAGTCACTAGTGTTTACATTTGAGTAGCATTCCTTACATTTGAGTTATTGGTAAACATGCAAATGATAGTTCCAACAGGGACCACATCTGGTAAACCCCTTACATAGCATGGCAACAAAAGGGGTCTCAGGACAGATCCCTAAGGATACCATGCTAATGTTTTGTTTTTAAAAGCATGGATATAGTTATATTTATTCTTCTTATTAGTATTCTGTATTTAATTCAATATATAAATCATGAAATTAGGAACACTGACAAATATTTACTAGTAAATACAGTATTATGTATGTTTGCCTCTACAGAATCAGATGCTGAAGTAAAGCAGTTGGCAACACTGACTCAATTCATTCAATCCCCACTAGAGGGAAACAAAGTTACTTCTCTCTCATGGAGTTGTACTGGAAGTGTTGTGGCCGTTGGTCTCTCACATACATTGCACTCAAGTTGGTGTTCACACCAGAGCCAAGTTGTTCTATATAATGTGGACAGGTCAGTAAAGAAATAAAAGGTTTGGCGATCAGAAGGAAAACCACATATGTGAGATAATGTATTTTTTGTGGGGGTTTATTCAACCCTTTGGCTCAAAATGATTTATGTATTTCATCATCTACATAAGCAAAAATTAATGTCACCATTAGTATTTAAACAAACAAGTGGTCTAAGACGTTGTGGCCATGTAAAAAGCCAAGAGTTGTTAGTTTGAATCCAGCCGCAGCTGGAACTTTTTCCATGTAACTTAACCCTTTCGCTTCCGATGTCCGTTATGTGGTATTTGCGAAGACTTCCAAGGTCCTTTTTGGTGAAAATGCATTGTTTTAAGAAATATGCTATATATTTTTTATTTATGAATGGAATTGAATGATTTTTGTTTTGTTTTTTGTCATTAAATTCTCTATAAATATAATTGATAAAGTAATATTTATTAGTAAAAAATGTTTATTTATATGTATATACATGTATAAATAATTTTTAATTTTTTTTATTTTTGTAGTTTGAACTAACCTACAGTGCACAAAAAAAATCTTAGAACATTTTCAAGATATACATTTTAAAGATAATCTTGTTGCTAACATGCTTACAAATTTGTATGGTCTTACCTTTAAAAATGTCTGTTGTAGAATTTTTTTGTTGAACATGTTTGGAATTTTCGCCCAATTTCAACGCTAATGGGCGATCGTTCTCGTCTACGGTTACTCATATTTACACTTCGATATAAACACTAAACAAACTATAAAGAAGCAAATACTAATTATGAAATAAATAAAACACTCTAAAAACAACTAAAAGTAATACGCAACACAGCTAACATCAAACGGACACATATGCTAAAGGTTAGCAGTAAACTACTGATTCAGAACAACAACTCAAGTTGTAAGTCACAGACGTTCAAATTCAAAGATGCGTAAAATTAAAGTTATTATTCCAAAGACGATAAAACCTAATTTCTAGTGTAACCTGTATGTTTATGCATACGTTGCTATAGTTTCATGATAATCGGACGAATTTAAGTAGCTGAAAAAAAATTTTCCGCGGACGTCCGATATATCGGACGTTGGAAGTTTTCGAAAAAACCATGACGTCCGATATAACGGACGTCGGAAGTGAAAGGGTTAATAGACATACTGATCTGGGGCTATTGTTGGTGGGTGGGCCTTCCTTAATGAAACAATGTCCTGTTTGGATGGAATTTAGAAAAACAAAGTTTCTATCATAGTTGCAAAAAAAAATAACATCTATTTAGCAAATGTTTACTGATATTAAGGGGCAAAAAACAAGGGTATTTATTAAGAATAGGAGCCTTGTCAATGTTTTGGCTGACATTTTTTTTCGTAGTAGATACATAAATAAGAAACAAGAATATGATTTTTTTGCAGCACAAAAGTCAGAAAAATTACTAAAATGAGAAAAAAAACGGAAAAATTTACTTTTGTAAATATAGTGATGTGGGTACTCAGATTGTGCAGATTTTTGTTCTGACCACGAATATGGTAATGTTTTTGCAATCTGCATTAAGCGTGTTACCTCTAGAAATGTACCGGTTTCAGTAAGGTTATGTTTTTTATAGGATAGGGCCTAGGTTGGGTATTGTTAGGAAGCAAAGAGCTGGTACCTTTTTATCGAGGTGTGTGGATAAGAAGAAAACCTCAAGAAAAAATTGACTCTTGGGTAAAAGGGAAGGTTGTTAAACCATGGACATGTATATAACCATGGACACAGTTAAACAAGTAATATTTTGATCTTAATGTTATGGTTCAGTTTTTTGGTTAGATTATGTTAGTTTGGTAAGGTTATGTTATGTTAAGTTAGACTTGTTTGCTTAGGGTTTTATTAGGTTATGTTTTATACATTGTTTTATATGATTATATATATAGTGTGTGGTTTTTTTTTGTCAGCTACCATCTATCAATTTAAAATTATATAAAAGCTGAAATCAGAAACTCTTTATTACTGTTTGTTTGAGAAATGTTTAGTGTCAGTGTACAGTTTATAATATGTTTTTGAATTTAAAACATAATAATTTCATTTTTATATATCTTCCCAGTGCAGATATTCTTGTAGCGTGTAGAATGGTTTTGAATATATATAGCGATGCTTTCATCTTCCTTCCTGTGGTATTGGAAGAAAGACAATGGTTTAGTACATTTATTTTAGTTTCTATAGATAGTTTAAATAGGCTCTTGCATTTCCGATGTGCATATTACCCATCGTAATTAAAAACGAGTTCTTCTTCTTAATTGTGAGTAACAAATTTATTTATTAGATTTAACATAGGTTTAAAGGACATATAAATTACTGGACATCAAAATATTGACATAAAAAAGTTGACATGGTAGAAATGAAAACAATAGACATTAAAATTAATATTAAATCACTATATTAAAACATTATTAAAACAATCACACATTGAAAGGTTAAATAAATACAACTTGGGCACAGTAAAAAACTTCTACGCTGCTCTGTGTATTTGGAGTAACCTTAAGGCTCTGTCAATTTAAACTAAGTATAATGTAGTAGAAACAGCTTAAATATGTAATTGAATTCCAGGGACATCAAGAAAGCCAGCCTGGTACTTGAAGTATCTTCCTGTGTCCGCAGTGTCAGCATGCATCCTTATATCTCCTCCATCTTAGCCGCTGGCTTATTTTCAGGTTAGCTCTTGGTTACTTAAGTTAACATATAGCATGCTAATTACTGATGAATGTTTAAATATTGAAGTCTTACATTTTAATTTGTTTGTAATTTTCATATGGTCTATTAGATACGTTCTGTTAGATTCAACCTGGAGCATTTCATAAAACAGAATTTATGTATTTACTTATCACAAAATCTCTGTAACCACTGAGTAGATTTTGATGACATTTGGAAGGAAATTAGCTCTTCTATCATAGAGACTCAATAAATAAGGATTTCTCTAAATTCCATTCCTAAGGGGTAGAAATTTATATTTCTTTGATAGTAAACATTGCATTTTATTTCAGATACATTATGTGTGGTGGATGGAATTGTTTCCAGCCAAATGATTGGATCAGTTCTTCTGTATCGTTTGCCATCTTTAAAAGCTCTCACCAATTTTTGTACCATCCCATCACTCATTGTGTTTTTTTTCTCCATAAACTTCACAGATCTCACAGTGAATGTCAGCTGCTTTTATCCCTTTAGCGTTAAAAAAACCTATCACAGCCCATACTTGACAGTTGACGGCATTTTCAATCCAAGGAGGCATTTTAAATAAAAATTTTAAACACTGTCAAATAGATCTGTAAAGGCCACTGTGGTTTGTTAAAAGATAGTGCTTCACGGTGTGCATGTGCCGAACACCAACAACATCGCTACAATGGCGGAGTTCCAAAACGGTACTTTAAAAAAAGCCTTGTTTATAAATGGCTAGCTAATTTTTCACAAATGCAATTTTTTGGGGTATAAGACCCATCCACCACCAAACTGGAAGTCGTGCCATACCGGGGGATGGCTCAAAACCAGACAAGCGATAGGATGATGGGCGGCAGTCGGAAGGTTAAATCACAACTCGGCAGCTGAGCGACAAAAACTATTTATTACCCAAAAAGAAATAAATAATTATTTAGAAAATCTGGCAGAGGGCCACATTATCAAAATAAAACTAAAAAACAAGAAATACAATATGAAACACATAAAAAACAATAGTATACGTAACATTTTGAAAAGGTTGGTCCTTAAAGTCATTTCTCGATTTTATCAGTTATTGACTAATGAACTGGAACGGATGGGAAAATCTCGGTTCTTCAGTCCTGGTTCTAGAAAATTGTAAATGGGGAGATAGCTTTCATATCAGAAATGTTTCAGGTGTGAAAAGGGCTGATAAACAGAACAATCAAACGACATCTGGCTACAAGATAAACAATATATCTTTGTCAGAAAATATCTACCCGTAGAAGGTCACTTCCTCATGATACGTGATTTGGCAACGAAATAAACAAAATATCTAAGTCAAAAAATATTTGCCCGTAGTCTAGCCACTTTCTTATCAGCACTTGAAAAGAAACAGAACATTAAAGGAGAGGAATTCACAGACAAAGGCAGCGAATTAAAGCCATTCAGTTTTTGTTCAAGAGTCCAGAGTCCAGTTGTTCTTTACGCCTAAGCTCTACCCTGTTTACTGTACCCTTTCTTATTACTTCTTATGTGACTTTACTGCCTGATAAAATCACCTTGTGGAAACATTCCATTCTGTTAACAACTCATATAACATTCTGAAATTAATTATGCTTCTAGTTTTATTGTGAATTTTGAAAAATAAAAGGTTTTTATGATGAACATAAGATATTAGAGTATATTTATTTAGACTTGAAATGAAAAAACAATGCATTCAAAACCTAGGGAATTGGATTGAAAAATACAATTTTTAAGATTATTATTGTATCAAAACTAAACAAAATGAAATAAATGTTTCACTACTGTACAAGATATTCATTATTATTTTCTATTTTATTTTAAGTTAAACAAAATAAATGAAAATAAAACAAGGTACAGATTTTCATGTATAAATATTTGTAGAACAAAAGAGAAGAATATCAATGCAAAGTAATAAATACAACAAAAAACTTTATTATTGTAAACTTTTGGGATTATTATGTACTGATTATTCAACCAATCAAAATAAGCTATTTTTCATTTTGTTTGCAAAAAATAAGAATATAATACTTACAATTAAATAATATTACCATAACTACACAAACAATGTTCAACAAACAGTTTACTTATACCAATCTGACAAAGTCTAACTGCAGCAATAATATTTTCATTGAAACTAATATGAAACAATAAGTAAATTCACAAATGTAATACAGTGGAGTCCCGGTAATTCGAAATAATTGGGACCGAATCCATTTCGGATTACCGAATTTTTCGGATTAAACAAATTTTCCTAAAACACTCTTTTAATAAAAAATAACATAAATGATATGCCTAACATTAAGTACATTACTTCAGTTTTTTGCGTAATAATAGCCTATGATGATAAGAAGGGAATAATGAACCCTTTAATCAAACACTGCATTAATCTGAGACGTACGATAAAACTCTGTTATTCAAGACAAAAAGTTAGAGTCTCTGGCGGAAATTGATCCCAGGCCCAGTGCTACTTGACGCCGTTGTATTCCAGTAGTCCACGTTATCACCTGACGGAAGTCGTGTGCATATTTCTGGCGTTCTCACGCTACCTCAGACAGCACTGTACCCAATTCCCACTGATAGTCTCTTATCAAAATTTCGAACTCGTGTGTTTACATATCTCAGTTTTGTTATAACAGAGACAAACGATGCGGCTGTCTTGATCTCGCAATAGGATATGTCTTGATCTACGAACAACACCCTAACATGACCCCAGTAGATAACACGTTTTAGAGATGCTGGCGTAATTTAGTTTCGAGGGAAAGGAATTCTTTCAAACCAAAGTAATAATTGAAAAGTTAATTTACAGTTAAGTACATAAAATAATATCATTTTGTCATTTTTAGATTTATAAGTTGTGGTTCTTACAGAAACTGCATTTTTATTTTTCCAAAATCTTTTGCCAATTTCTGTTTCGGATTAAGCGGACTTTCGGATTACCAAAGTTTGGATTAGCGGGACTCTACTGTATTGCAAATTTAATAATTGGTTGTTTATAATGAAAATGTGCCCTCTGCATGAATGAAAAAGTAATAAATCCATAAAAATATCAACAACACAATGGCATGCATAGAATCAGTTGACCGATCATCTGACAGATAAGATCTATTGACAGATAGTCTGTCTGTAGCTGAAAAAGGTTAAGAACGGTCATATATTGATTCTTTGGAACATAGGGAATATTGTTTATAGTACAGCAACAAGGTTTTTGTGGCGCAACAAAACAAAGGCAACTATTTTACCATCTATTGTTAACAAGGTTTTCCCTTTGACGTCAAGTTTTGATTTGAATGCAGATTTAAGTAACATTTGCGGAGGACAGGAGTTTTTTACCTGTTCAAACATTGTGTTGATTTGCAAATACTCAGAGCATTGGGAATTTCCAGCAAATTAAAAATCATGAAGAATAAAATATCAATAACTAATAATGAGCAGCAGTAGGACAAAATCACAATAAAGATTAAAGGAATGTGGAGCTATCTTATTAACTATAATATTACAATAGCTTCAGCAGTTATCTTTATTTTCATATATTATTTGTTGATGTCAGCAACATGTGTTAGGAGAAGTGGTGGTGTGGGACACGGCACGGGATGGTTCAGAGTCTACACTAGTGAATGTGGGACGATCTACTCACAATGACTCAGTGTCCCAAGTCTGCTGGACACTTGGAACTGGCACCACAGTGACACTCGCTTCTTCTGCACTTGATGGACAACTTTTTTTGTGGAAAGTGTCTCCAAAACTAATGTCACACCAAGTACAAGAAAGGTTAGTTTTGATATCTTACTTGTTTGTGTTTAAATGCACACCATTTCCAAAATGTCAAAGCTCAATTCAATAATTCTGCACTCATCACAGCATATAACATATGAAAGGCACAGAATACAAGGTTTTATTCATTGTGGGCAGATGTAAAAATTGGAAAGCCCCTAGGCCTTGGCTTAATTTTAGGGCCCTTTTATTTTATTTTTTATAAATGACCTTCTATTAAAAATAGATCCTGTTAGCGGCTTGTCTTAAGTGAAATGGTTAAAAATAGACCATTTCACTTGTCAAAGCAAATTCACTAACTGAATTATAAAACGCTCATTCAGCTTCAGGATTCAACAACCTAAATAAACACTTTTCAACAAATTTCTTATTTTTACATTTTCCTGAAAATTTTAATTATTATTTTAACTATTCAAACCGAGTTCAGTTAGTTCCCTTTATTTTTACCCAAGCATACCTACTGCACCCGAAATAAATATCTGCTTTACTATCCAACTCACAGTACAAATGTATTTGAAAACAGCCCTCTATATTTTGTACTGTAGCTGTATAACCACTTATCTGACTCATTGAAGAAAAGATATAAAATATTTAAATTTGATATTAAAAAAAATTAATATCAAGTACATACTTGTTATGAAGTCTCAGAAACTTGAAGCAAAACAACCTCTGGATGAATGAGACACTGTTTTGTATTTGTTTATCAAACTATGTAGGTATATATTTGAACTAAAATAATCTTAAGTAACTGTAAGCCTTTGTTTCTTTTATTTATTATTAACTAGCTGAACCCGGCGGACCTTGTCTCGCCTTTCATTTTTCATTGACATACCAAAATAAAGCAATAAAAAGAATTATAGAAAAAACCATTATTTATTAAATGAGTGCAAGAGGGTAAACAATATTTTTGGTCTTCTTATTTGGTGTATAAATGTAAAGGTTTTTTGGTGAGCCTACTTTCGAGCAAGCGACGTAGAGCTGTCCATGTGAAAAACATAGATTACTTAAATTATTTATTTTTTATTTTCACGTTTCACCACATGTTTTAATTACCGAGGAAAAAAGGTTAACACCAAATACAGATCACCTGATCAAGTAAAAGTAGTGTGTGCTACACTCTAAAGGTGAAATGTAGAACTACAATAAATCAAAACATATACAGTACTGTTGTTGTGAGAACTTCAATCTGCTTATGGCATGTGAAACTACATTAAACCACACAGTAATATGTTTTTTGTAAACAATTCAGATTCTCCATTTGAATAACATGGGATCTTTAGGAGCCCATGGGGCGGGACCCTGTGGACGGATCTGCATCAAACTTCACAGAAACCATCTCGGGAGTACAGAACAACATCCTAAAGTTTCATGGCGATCGGTTGGATGGTTTGGCAGCGCATAAACTTCAAACATATATATATATATATATATATACAAACATCCTCTTTTATAAATATAGATTCATAGTTTAGCTTTTATGAGACATGTGTTACTGCTTGCAGCAGTTTATATAATGATTTTGTGTTAATTAAGAATTTGATGTTTCCTAATAAATTATTTTTATCATTGTGTTATATTCTGTTAATTTATCCACCATTTACCCAAGGAAGTCAGAAATCCTTTATTCATAAATATTTTGTTGAATACAAAATTACATGCTACATGCACCTCGCAGGGTGCGTGCGGGGTTAACATTTTACATACTGTTATAAATCACCAATTATTAATAGTGGCAGAAGCTTCTATTGCACTTCACCCTGAGTTCATAGAATACATTTTATAAAGATAATCAACTAACGACAATAAATACAGTTTTAAATATCAATTAACAGTGTACTAACTTTCCCAGTTGCAGAATATAAGTTTTCTCCTATTTTTTATGCACCTGATTGTAAAACTATTTACAAAGTCACAACAATAACAAGAGATTAAATGTAGTAACAACTAAGGTAAGGTATAAAAATAGCAAATAACAGGATAGCAGTAAATTAATAAATAACAACAATAAATATAAACATTAACACTAATAAATTATTTCTCTTCAAAAATAAATTAAAACAAGAAACAAAAGAGATTTTTTCCTTCTTAAGTAACACTAACTTTAACAAATTCTGTTAATTTCACTTTAACTTTTGGGTTTGTTTCAAAATGTATATCTTTTCCTATTTTTGTAAACAACTTATTAAATAATAACAACAGAGATAAAGTATAAAAATAACAAACTAGATAACAATAAATTTATGAATAACAACAATAAATATAAAACATCAACATAAATAAATGTTATCTCTTAAATATAAATTAGAATAAGAAAAAACTAAAGGTTATTTTTTTATTCAACATGATCTTTAACAAATTCTTTTACTTTCATTTTAACTATCGGTTTTATTTGTAAAAGACTTTCATTTCTTCTTTGAGTTCTTATTGGAAGATTCAAAATTGTAAAAATTCTCATATTTGTTGATGTCTGAAGATGCCTACCTACATTGTAGGCAAAAGCCCTCCAGTAAATCGTTTTATTGGAATATATGAGAATTTTTAAAATTATATACAATGGAATATTATCATTTACTATTAAAAAAAAAAAAACTATTAAATGTTTAGACCTATATAACAAAACTGATGGTGGCTTATCTTCTTATCCAAGCTATGTACAATTAGGCATGCCATATGAGCAGACCATGTCATTCTGTTTACTTGTCTAAATGGAAACGTTGCAATATTTTTAAATACATACATTATTACACTGTAGACATTCAATTTAGACACAGTTAACAGACAATTCTCAGCAAAAAGATGACTAATTCTATCTATGTATCTCATTCTAAATATAGTTCCAATTGCAAATCTTTGATACATTATAGCGGTTTTAACAAAATAGGATAAGTTCCATCATAAAGTATAAGACCATATCTTAAAGGAACTGAAACTTTCTCACCCGATCAATGTACAGAATTGTCTCTGCTTTAATCAACTGCAGATTATAGTGTATGTATGTAAGGTAAATGTCAATTAAATAGGGCAGTGATGTCTGCAATTTCAACTTGTTTGCAACGGTTTCTTGCACTGTATTTAACATAGCTCCTCCTGAAATTTAGTGCAGAGGTGCATTATTGAGTTAAAAACATCTTACCTATTTCAAATATTACCATCCTACAACTTGTTATAACACACAAATCCAGAAAACCACGTTGTCATCGTACAGTGGTAGTGACTCACCTGCCCTCTCCTACACGTACAGTGGTAGTGACTCACCTGCCCTCCCCTACACGTACAGTGGTAGTGACTCACCTGCCCTCCCCTACACGTACAGTGGTAGTGACTCACCTGCCCTCCCCTACACATACAGTGGCAGTGACCCACCTGCCCTCCCCTACACATACAGTGTCAGTGACCCACCTGCCCTCCCCTACACGTACAATGTCAGTGACCCACCTGCCACTTTTCATTAATACTACTAAAAAGAATAAAATTTTACAATTTATAAACTAATAATAAACAAATATAAAAGAAATGAGATGGTGAAAAGTCTACACGTTGAAGCTAAACTGTTATAAAATTTACGAGTGGCTAGCCTTGGAAGCTTTCTGAGGAACAGTTGAACTTTGTTAGTAACCAGACTACACCCAATCACACTCATATAATCATTCATATTCGCCTTAAAATACCAACAACGTTGTGTCGGCATCTCATATGTAAGAATGAAAATAGCAAACAGTAGTGAAGCAAGCTAAATGGCAACTGACTGAGGCGGGGGAGAGGGACAAGCAACGGGACGTACAAGTCCATTGTCCAAGGTCGAGAGGAAGAAACTAGGCAAACAAAAAAACGCCCTCGTAATATTTATGACAGTTTAGCTTTCTAGGGCTAAGGAAGTAGCGGATCACTGAATTATGTGTTAAAATTGGTATATATGTTTAGTAACTTGGTACCAATTGATTTAGCTCTATCTTAAAAATTTTTAAAAATATTTAACTGATCTGGGATTTTTGGGACGCCCGGTATATCAATCATTAAAGGTAAAAATAATATTTCAAATTAAATATGTCATTTTTCTTATGTTTTCTAGGTTTGCATTTGATGTGTCAAGTGTTCCACCTGGTATCACATGTTTTGCCTTTCCTCATCACAAGCAAGATACGTTTGTGGTAGCACTCGAAGGTGGAGCTCTCTTACATTGCTCAACAAATGCAGCCAAATCAATAGCAACAGGTAATTAAAAGTGTGCAGAGTATCTTACAAAAATGAATTTGCTTTTTAGCGATTAAAATGTTTAATATTTAAGATAAAAAACAACCGTTAACTTAAGATGAATATAAGCGATGAGTACATGACTTCTGTAGTCTAGATACTAAGTGATATTGAAAGGTTAGGCAAGCAAAGAGAACTACATTGCAACAAAGAATTGTTGATGTATATTGTTACTCAACGTTTCTTTATCCAACCTGAGCACTCAGTGTTGTCCAGCAATATCGATGTAGTTAAAGGTCATTCAGGAGATGTCAGTGTGAATCCAGAAGTTGTTGCCTCAACAGTTTGGAACTCAATAACTCATAGTATTGAACCATTTACTTATTTTTTAAAAATTCAAAATATAATAAATAAGACAATATAGTATTTTTTATTGTTTCACTTTTACAAAGTTATCTCATCACCTTTTTACAACATATTTACAACATTACCACTAAATTTGAAGTTTAAATAATTTAACCTGGATAAAACAATATATTGTCATTATAAATGATGTAATCTCAGATAGCTCATTTTCAGCAATGATTCATTTCTATTCTGTCAGCTGAAAAATTTAGAATTCAAAATGTTAGAGTAAAAAGCATGTCAAAACATTAGCTTAATTGGTTATCCCAGCTTCATAAGCTAAAGGTTCACAATTCGATCCCAATCAAAGTCATAACACATTTTTAAAGTGATCAGCTGATAACCACCGGCTGTTCATTTGCCATTGGGCTATTAATTAATGACACTTTCTAAAGAATAGTTGACCTTAGTTTGTAACAAAGACTACATTCGCTCATCTACACTCATTCGAAATCTATATTCGCCCATATCTTGACAATCAGCGTCTTAAGAATAAATAAAAATACTTTTACTCACATAAAAATAATGACTATAAATGGTAAACACGCACTGAGAAACAAGTACAATGACGAAGAGGTTGTCAATAAATGTCAAAGAGACATCTTTTTAAATCATTATCATATGTAATTTTAGTAAATAAGCCAACAAATAATAGAATTAGTTTTGTAGACCTTCAAATAACAAATCTCACCATCTAAACTGTGAAAGGTAAAAATATATAACACATTGTAGGATCATAGTTTACACTTTTGAATGGTATAATTTTGATTTCCATATTAACAAGAAAATTAGGTTCATCAACATCTGGATTCAAAGTACTTTAAAATTTTTTTTTTCATTCACCGCAAAAAAATTTTTATCCTAAAAATATTTTACGTGTGAAAAAGCATTGTCAGAATGTCCTCTTTCGGATGGTACAGTTAATTTTACATTTTGAGTACAATAACGTACGGTAATATTGATATTAAAACTTGTGCACTATAGGAGCTCATAACAAGTCACTTGGTCCTTAGGGAACAGATATAAGGATGTGTAATGAGTTACTTGGCCCATAGGGGATCACATTATGAGGACTTGTAAACAGTTGCTTAATCCACGTAGGAGTTTATCATAAGGACCTGTGACAAGTTGCTCGTTTCATAGAAAAACAGATTTTTAGGACTCATAACGAGTTCTTGGCCTATGGAAGAACATTTATTTATTTATTTATTCATAAGACGCCGATCGTCAAGATATGGGGGAATATGGATTTCGAATGAGTGTAGATGAGCGAATGTAGTCATTGTTACAAACTAAGGCCGACTATTCCTTAGAAAGTGTCATTAATTAATAGCCCAATGACAAATGAACAGCCGGTAGTTATCAGCTGATCCTTCTCAAAATGTATTATGACTCTGATTGGGATCGAACTGAGAACCTTTAGCACATGAAGCTGGGATTGAACCAACTACGCTACCAAACACATTATAAGAACTCATAATGAGGCGCTTGGACAAGAGGGAACACATTATGGGGACTTGTAGTGAGTCGCTTGTACGATGGAACACATTATAAGAACTTGTAGCGAATTGTTTATTGCATGGAAGAACATATTTGAGAAAAAACCATCTTACTCAGGCAGGAAACTCTTCAACCTAAAGACATAAAAATGCTATAAAGAAAGAGTCTGAATACCACTGACCTAATGGCTCTTTAGCTGTCTATTGTACTCTCTAGATGAGTTCCTGAACTGGAGAAGAGAAGGACAAAACACTCAATAAGACCTACTAATCTATTAACTATTTATGTTTAACACCATTGCATTTCTCAGTGATTTGTAAGTATAAAGAATTTATCTATTGTCTTTTGTCATATTATAAGAACTTGTAACAAATCACTTGTCCATTAGGGAACACATTGAGAACTTGTAGCGAGTTGCTTGTCGCATGGAGGAACATATTATAAGAACTCGTAACAAATCACTTGTCCATTAGGGAACACATTGAGAACTTGTAGCGAGTTGCTTGTCGCATGGAGGAACATATTATAAGAACTCGTAACAAATCACTTGTCCATTAGGGAACACATTGAGAACTTGTAGCGAGTTGCTTGTCGCATGGAGGAACATATTATAAGAACTTGTAACAAATCACTTGTCCATTAGGGAACACATTGAGAACTTGTAGCGAGTTGCTTGTCGCATGGAGGAACATATTATAAGAACTTGTAACAAATCACTTGTCCATTAGGGAACACATTGAGAACTTGTAGCGAGTTGCTTGTCGCATGGAGGAACATATTATAAGAACTCGTAACAAATCACTTGTCCATTAGGGGACACATTGAGAACTTGTAGCGAGTTGCTTGTCGCATGGAGGAACATATTATAAGAACTTGTAACAAATCACTTGTCCATTAGGGGACACATTGAGAACTTGTAGCGAGTTGCTTGTCGCATGGAGGAACATATTATAAGAACTCGTAACAAATCACTTGTCCATTAGGGGACACATTGAGAACTTGTAGCGAGTAGCTTGTCGCATGGAGGAACATATTATAAGAACTTGTAACAAATCACTTGTCCATTAGGGAACACATTGAGAACTTGTAGCGAGTTGCTTGTCGCATGGAGGAACATATTATAAGAACTCGTAACAAATCACTTGTCCATTAGGGAACACATTGAGAACTTGTAGCGAGTTGCTTGTCGCATGGAGGAACATATTATAAGAACTCGTAACAAATCACTTGTCCATTAGGGGACACATTGAGAACTTGTAGCGAGTTGCTTGTCGCATGGAGGAACAAATTATAAGAACTCGTAACAAATCACTTGTCCATTAGGGGACACATTGAGAACTTGTAGCGAGTTGCTTGTCGCATGGAGGAACATATTATAAGAACTCGTAACAAATCACTTGTCCATTAGGGGACACATTGAGAACTTGTAGCGAGTTGCTTTTCGCATGGAGGAACATATTATAAGAACTCGTAACAAATCACTTGTCCATTAGGGGACACATTGAGAACTTGTAGCGAGTTGCTTGTCGCATGGAGGAACATATTATAAGAACTCGTAACAAATCACTTGTCCATTAGGGGACACATTGAGAACTTGTAGCGAGTTGCTTGTCGCATGGAGGAACATATTATAAGAACTCGTAACAAATCACTTGTCCATTAGGGGACACATTGAGAACTTGTAGCGAGTTGCTTGTCGCATGGAGGAACAAATTATAAGAACTTGTAACAAATCACTTGTCCATTAGGGGACACATTGAGAACTTGTAGCGAGTTGCTTGTCGCATGGAGGAACATATTATAAGAACTCGTAACAAATCACTTGTCCATTAGGGGACACATTGAGAACTTGTAGCGAGTTGCTTGTCGCATGGAGGAACATATTATAAGAACTCGTAACAAATCACTTGTCCATTAGGGGACACATTGAGAACTTGTAGCGAGTTGCTTGTCGCATGGAGGAACATATTATAAGAACTCGTAACAAATCACTTGTCCATTAGGGGACACATTGAGAACTTGTAGCGAGTTGCTTTTCGCATGGAGGAACATATTATAAGAACTCGTAACAAATCACTTGTCCAGTAGGGGACACATTGAGAACTTGTAGCGAGTTGCTTGTCGCATGGAGGAACATATTATAAGAACTTGTAACAATTAATTTTTTTAATGAATTACTTTACAATAAAATAGTTTTAAAATGATTATTACTTGAGTATGTTTTCGTTCCGAGTGGACAGGAATGAGTGTGATCGGACACAAAACCTGATAACGAATTATAAAAAACACAGAGTTCAGCCGGGAGATAACTCGTACTGATATGAACATTGTTAAAATCTATCAAGCAATGCGTATGGGTATCGTAATTTACGTGTGTGCAGCGTACCATGAATCTTAGAACATTCTCATACTGACTATTTCAGTTAATCGGCAATTATTTTGGGATCCGTATTTGATAACAAATAATACAAATTGTGTAGATAATTGGAATAGTGAAATAAATTAGGTCTTCAACTATGTTTTTGAATATTGCTGATAACAGTCTGAATATTATTGTTGAATATTGCTTATAACATCGGTCCATTGGTTATTGTGACTTTTGTTATCACTTCCTGTCTGATAGGGTACTTGGCCCATCCATCCTTTTAACAAAACATTTCCCAATAAAAACACAGTATTTATTTATTTATTCATAAGACGCCGATCGTCAAGATATAAGCGAATATGGATTTCGAATGAGTGTGTCAGTGTACATAAGCGAATGTAGTCATTGTTACAAACTAAGGCCGACTATTCCTTAGAAAGTGTCATTAATTAATAGCCCAATGACAAATGAACAGCCGGTAGTTATCAGCTGATCCTTCTCAAAATGTATTATGACTCTGATTGGGATCGAACTGAGAACCTTTAGCACATGAAGCTTGGATTAAACCAACTACGCTACCGACCAATTATTTTGTTTCGTTTTATAAATTAAAACTTGTTGTATTTTTAACAATAATTCACCTTCATCGATTTCATTTCAGTTAGTTCGTTGGCACTGTGTTCTAAAATACTTTACTCAAGATTATTTGCATTTTTAAAAAGTGTAACGTTATTTATTAAAAACAACTCTATTAACATATATTTTCAATCTTTATTGAAAATATTTTAAATTAGAATTAATATAATAACTCAATTATTGTATTAAATAAATTATACTTTATTGCATTTGTTGATATTATTTTAGTAATTTTAATTCAATTCAAAATATTCTTTATTCATCAAATATACAATTGTATACATTAATGGTGTAAATTTTTACTTAAAACTAAAATATCAATAAAGTACAAAGTTATGAGTTTGTCTTTGACCAGTATTCATTAAAATTGTATAAGGCTGCTTCAACAAAAAACGTTTTTTAACATTTTTTGAACTTTGTCATATTTATTTAATTTTTTATCGATATTGGGAGGTGGTTAAAAAACTGTATTCCAATATAAGTTGGCTTCTTTTTAAATATTTCTTTATTATGTTTAATTATTTGTAAATTGTTTTTATTTCTTGTATTATAGCTATGTTTTTCATAATTTTTAGGTAATGTGCCAATAATATTTTTCACACGCAAAACGGTTTTATATATGTAAAGACTGTAAACTGTCATTATTCCCATTTCCGTGAAGTAATTTTTAAAATGTGCATCATAATCAAGATTTAACATAATTCTTATGGCTTTTTTTAGGGATAGGATTCTATTCATATTGCAGAAAGATGTTGACCCATACACTTCCACAACATATGAGATGTGCGAGTAGATCAATGCAAAATAAATAGATTTAAGCGTTATTAAATTACAAGCTGGAGATAATCTTTTAATAGCAAAAATACCAGAACTTAATTTAGAACATAGTTTATCAATGTGAAAAGACCAATTGAGATTGTTATCTACTACTAATCCTAAAAATGTTGTATCATCATGAAATGTAATAGGAATTTGCTGATTTGTAGTCATGTTTTTAGAATTCTTACAAGAAAATTTGACGAAAGTGGTTTTATTTTCATTAAGTAATGGGTTTAATGTGTTTAGTTCATTTTGTACAATGTTTATTGCTGATTCTACTCAAGGAAAAATTTTGTCAATATTATTGTCAGAGACTGTTAGACTTATGTCATCAGCAAAGAGCCAAAATTCTTTACTAATTTTCAGTTCTTCAAGGCATTGTGGTAATTTACCTATATAACAGAGGAATGAAAATGGCCCAAGTACAGATCTTTGTGGCACTGAATATTTAATTTGTCTAGTTTTAGATTTTATTTTTATGACTCTAATTTTAATTATTTGTGTGGTTTCAACATATTGCTGTCTATCTGATAAGTAAGATTTCATTAAAGCCAAATCTTTACCAGTGATTTCATAGGAACTTAATTTTTCATACAAAATAGAGTGTTTCACATTTTTAAAAGCTTTGGATAAGTCAAGAAATGCAGTTATTACTTGTTCATCATTATCTATATTATTAATTATATATTCAACAAAGGATATTATAGCAGTAGTTGTAAATCTGTTCTGTCTAAAACGTGCTGTTGATTATCTAATAAGTTATTATTTTCAAAGTAATCAATTAGCTAAACAATAATAGGTTGTTGTACTTGAATCAAAATTATGCTTCTTGTAAACAAATTATGTGATATAATAAGCTTTATTTATCTATGCTTGTGTGACTTTCCATTAATATTTATTTCAGTCAACTCATTGTAAGTTAAAAAGTAATCAGTTATATGGCTGTTATCATTTTCCAACTATGATAGTGAATAACAATAATTAAGTTGTTTTCCATTATTTTATAAATTCTTTTTTTTTTCCTGTGACATATTATTTTAACCCTTTCACCGCCATGCATTTGATGTGCGTAATGTTTAAGACCGCCGGGTTCAGTAGCGCAATCGGTCCACCAGGCGCCGGGCCATTACGGCGTTGTTCATTGCAAAACCCCCAGGCCATTTTTAGCGATTTTTACATTAGTACGCTATTATGCTTGTAATTCCGTTGTTTTTATCACTATTGCAATGATTTTGGTGTCATTCTCTTTGTAATTAAATTATCCACGATTCCGTATAAAATTTGTATATATAAAATTTCAAATCGCATGAACAAAATAAAATTTAAAAATAAAAATAATTAAAAATTTATAATTTTAATTTTTTAAATTCCATAAAACAATCAAAACAAATATACTTATAAAATGTAATATTTTTTACTGTATACCATTATATTGAGAACATATAAATAATATAATTATGTACATTTAACGTAATTAGTACATTTCTGAGAATGTACTACCAGTACTGTATAAGGGTTTCACCGGTAGCCTACAGTGATTATTATCTTATAGTATATATTGTTGTTTATGTTTTATATTATACATTTACATCAGACATATTTCTTTATATCAGTAATAAAATATACAAAATGATAACAACAAACATATTATAATAATTTTATATGGTGAATAACAAAAAAATTGTAACACTTACCATATGAAGATCTAAGCATTGTAACAGCAAGATTTACAATTTATTTACACACTGTTGTACAAAATACAAATATTTACACAAATAATATTAATAATAATAAAATAAAATAAATAAAATAAAAAAAAAATAAAAATAAATACAAAATATTTACACAGGATTAATATTAACACTAAAACACTGATACAACACCATCACAAAGCATACACAACGATAAACTAATGATAGGACTAGTCTACACTTATTAGGTTACTTGTTGTTGTTTACATCTTTCCCAGCAACGTCAGCTGACAGCCCGCTGCCAACTAGATCACGCATAGAGTTTTATTCATTGTTTATTTATATCAAAGATAAATAGTGTTTCTGTTGTTATTATTGCAAAGAGGGACTCATAGTAATTAATTATATATAAATTAAGTATACTTGTGTATAATAATAACGAAAATGTGTGAAAAGTAGAAAAGGCCGATATTTCCAGCCCGCGATGGTTTTCGGTCGCGAGTGGCGAGCCGAATATTACGGCCTGTGGCGGTTTTAAGCACAAATATACGAGCCGATTTTTACGGCCCACGGCAGTTTTATCTATTAACTACAAAGCCGAAAATCTCGGCCCTTGGCGGTGAAAGGGTTAACTGTAAAAAATTAGATTTTGACCAGTTACTCTCCACAACAGCAAAATACAACTATTGGCATTTAAATTTAATGAATTTAATACAGGGCCATAAACTTTCTTTATTACTAGAATTTCCTATATTTGTCCTTAGCTATTTAATTACATAAGCGCTAGCCAGTTTATTAAGCCCCAACATTTTATTTCAAAATAATTATGATTTATTGTGCTTTAGGCCTACTAACTGCATTCTGTGAATCCCTTCATCTTAAATTCATTATATTATTTTTAATTGACCTTCTTACTTTGATGTAAAGTTAATTTTTATATTTTTGTTACATTCATATAACAAAAACTAGCTGACATTTGCTTGGTAACAATATGTATGTAATTATCTTTCTTTGTACCTTGCTGCAGTGGCTCAGTGGCTAAGGCTTCGGACTGCAGAGGGCAAGGTCCAAGGTTCGAATCTCCACTGAGCCAACGGTCGGTACTTAACTCTTGAATAAAGTTGACACACAGGCCTGTAGGTCCATGTCAATATGCAAGTGAAGTTAAAAAAAAAAGATATGGTACCTGTAACAAAAGGTATTATTGTTACTCAACTGCTTCTAAAACTTAGTAAAAAAACCATAAATTCTTTTTGTGTGCATCAAATTGAGTTGCATTGAATCACATAGAAATTCTTTGGTCCGCATCACTGAATCGAATCAAATAAATTTGCTGCATCGCATACCCCTACTTATAACAATTATAATCATTTAATTCTTGCTTCCCAAATGTTACAGGGAACACTTTCTAATTTCCCTTCGACGAGAATACAATAGACAGTCATAGTTGTGGTTCATAATTTGAGCATCAGCATGCTTTATCATTCTACTTTCTGCCTTGTATTTCACAAGATTTTAATACTGTTAATCATTGAACTTGACTTAACTTAAACAAATATTCTAATCACCTTGTAGATTAGGCTGTAATTCTCCAAAATGACTGTATCTATTATAAGGCTTGTATTGTAATATTGTACTTAGTTCAAATCTTTCTATTTGTATCTCACTAACCTGACTTTAACACTTATTTTTTCTATGCATGTTTTGTATAAATAAAATTGTAAGTTGCAGAATCATTTTAGGTCCAGGTTTAGAGGTAACAAAAGATCCAACAGTGAGTGCGTTTGAGCAACAGCCTTCATCCGTTGTGAGCATTGAGTTCTCTCCACACCAGGAGGACTTGTTCGCCACTGCCTCTACTGACCAAGCAATCAGAATTTACTGCCTTTTTCAGGTGGGGTTTCTTCATCTAAATTCTAATGTAAATATGTTTTCAATAGATGGAATGGTATGCAATACTTAGACGTGCAGTCTTGTATAGATTTTTTTATCCGGTTTAGTAAATGTGTAACTATCACGTAGATTAGTGCTTGCAATGTGAGGGTTGGGTTTGGTTTTCGTGTGGTGCACGAATGTGTGCGTGATTATGTGTTGGGATGTTTGTGTGTAGTCAGGATGAATGACTGTGTATAAATAAAGTTAGTTGGTGTGTATGAAGTACAGGGATTGTACTTGCATCCATTATTTAAGAAAAAACTACATATATGGGTACACGATTCTGGAAAATGATACCAATCAACATAAAAAATGAATACAATGAAATAGATCAAGAGTTTTAAAAGACATTTTAAATTTTTTCTTTTTAATAGTGATCACTACTCTCTAACAGTATTTTTAATTCTAAGTAGATGTATTTACTGTAGTATTAGTTTTTTGATTAGATTTTGACACTATCCAATTGTACAGTTGTGAATAAAGATATTTTGACTTTGACTTGTATATACTTGGTGTGTGTGTGTGTGCATGAAGATGTATTACGATAAAATTAGGGCTTTTCTGTGAATGTTCACATTTGGGTAAGGATATGTGTGTGACCTTTTGCAAGTGTGCACTGTCATGTAAGTGTGTACGTGATAGTGTTTGAATGTATTATGACAATCAATGTCTAATTGTGAATGTTGATTGTATAACAATGACGTATAATGATACCCATATACATATGGGCGAATATGAGGAGCGAATGAGTGTTATTAAGGTTGACAGATCCTTAGCAAGAGCAAATTATTGATAGCCCAATAGCCAAGGCATCTAAGAGATTTATAGATTTACGTAGAATTTGAACCACGTAATATTGGTTTGATTTTCAGCCAATTGATAAGCCTGATATTCAGTTCTCTTCCTTAAAACACAACATCCCAACACTGACTATCACCCACCATTGACACCCCAGACTTCACTTGTAGGTCTACGCCAAAAGCAGCCATTGAGTGGACACCATATTGGTATTTAAGAGTACCATGGAAGCGTGCTGGGCCCTTAACGCAGAGGTCTGTGGATCGTAACCATACTCCAATAGAACCTGTAGCTTACAATCTCCATAACACTTTGTCCTAAAGTAGCTAGATTACAGCACTGTGCCACTAGTGCCAACTAGGTATAATTAAGGGAGGGAGCAATCTGCAACCGTTGGTTTAATCATTTGTACAGAGGATAAAGACAATAAATATTGTCTTGCCAATATTTATTATTCACAATGTGTTGAGGAAGAATAATTGTGTCAAGTTGTGTTTTATCTGTAGAGGACTGCTCAGCGGGTTGTGTGGACATCAGGGTCTCTGGTAGGAGTTAGGTGGAGTCCTGTGTGGCCCAATACGCTAGCAGGATGGGGCCATTCTGGGCCCGCTGTCACTCTCTACAATCACCTCACTGGGGACACTCTTACCACGTTCCTCCCTGACAACTCCGACAGCAAATCACCACTCTCTGCAGTTGCATTCAACACAAAGAGGTAAGAAAGTCAGTTTGCTCACAGTATAAATTCAGTGAACACTTTTTGGATTAACATGTAATCAAAAAGAATTAACTGATTCGTATGCTAATTTAAAAATAATGGAACTGAAAGTTTGAAATGCTCGGGGTCTAACCATACAGAAGCAGTCGGAGATATATTAATTAACACACTTGTTAATTAATATATCTTAATATTAATTAACAAGTGTTAATTAATATCCCTTGTCACTACAAGGGAGTTGTCTCCTACGTTAATAAAGTTAAAATTAAAAATAAAAAGGATTCTTCTGGGATTTAAAAAATTTACTTGAAAATAATAGAATTGATAAAAGTTCAACTCGAAAGTTGCAGCTTTTGATCTCAGTAGTCCCTGTTTTATCTCAAGATTTTATAGTAAGAACGGCAAGAGAGGAACAAATCAGTTCCACACCAATAATGACAGATTGAGATCAAGTTCCTGACACGGAACATGAGTAAGATATAGTACAACAGAAGAAGTTTAATGAAGATGATTTAGTCCAATACCAACGGCATAACATCTAACGAAGACCGAAGATCCTTACCATCTTGATGGAAAAGGTTATGCTGGTCATAATAGTGATAATTTCCAAGTTGTTAAAACAAGAAGACAGAAGAGGCATGATATTACTATTCGCAAGAGTTTAGACAAAAATAATCATGAGAAGAGATTAAATCCATATAAAGTATTTATACCAAGATTGATCACTGGTAAATCATCTGAGATACGTAACCTCGTTATTACAAAAAATAGTGTTTTTGTTTGTGTCATGCTTAAATCCTAGTACAGGCTGCGATGATTTAAAGTCATACATAAACTTTAATGGTAACTATATTGTGGAGAAACTGAATGCTAAACATCCAGACCAATATGCTACCTTCAAGGTAGGTATACCTGTCAGTTATTATTTATAATAAATATATTGGAGAGGTAGGACATAAGCAAACTTATCTTAGAAGACAAGTTCACTAACACCAGAGTAGTAGTAACATAAACAAAATAGACACATAATCACACAAATTTTCAATGCCACTGGCACTTTCTTCAGGTGAGTAGAGGGAGGGAGAGGGAGTACCATGCAGCCCACCTACCCCACCACAGCCACATACCCAGCAATAGTGGAAGCTATGTATGTCAGTCTCTCTCTCTCTCTTCACCTGAAGAAAGTGCCAGTGGCATTGAAAATTTGTGTGATTATGTGTTTATTTTGTGTATGTTACTACTACTCTAGTGTTAGTGAACTTGTCTTCTAAGGTAAGTTTGCTGATTTCCTATCTCTCCTATATACAAATTCCTAGACTAGTGCCCTTTAACCTAACCTAAAATTATTTATTATAAAGACATTTTCTCAACAAATTTCTGGCCTAGTTACATTTTTATTTCTAAATTTATCTTAAGAAAAACTCCAGAGGATGATTTAAACTCCAATAAACGGAATAAGTGTCTTCAGTGTTCTGAAACTCCAGAAAAGTCAACTCTACTCAATTTGTGGGATCAAAGATAAGAAGATTATTTCTTCCCTCAAACATTTTCCCGGAATGCACCTAGTCGAAATCAGACAAGCAAGTATCACTTGACTGAGAAGCAGTTTGTACAGGTTTTTGAAATTCCTGAAAGGAAATTTCATAGCATTCAGATATAACTGAACTATTTTTTTCATTCAGGAGGAGCTAAAAACCAAGATAACGGAGCAGTAGTGGCACACTATCAAATTACTGGCAAAAATATTCCTATCACACAAGAAATCTATTTGTAAGAAATAAAATCAAAGTTAAGATATAGTTAATAATAAATGCAATAAAAAAAAATATATAGCGGAAACAGGAAGTTTTACAGCAGTGGGACTAAATCTGCTGACATTTTATTTATTGGATAAGAGAGATCAAGGGATGGACTGAATGACCTCTTGTTTGTATTTCTACAGCAAAGATAAACAATGGAAAGTTTCTTCGCTAACTTTAGTCAAAAATACTTCCAAGGTCTAAAGATATTTGTAAACAAATCTAAACTAACGAGCTGCTTAGACCGATAACTCACCTCACACTATCTATGAGTAAAAACATAGAAAAAGGTTGATAAATATGATTTATTGTAGTCTTCTTATATCCATCTGATTTATTGTGCAGTAGATCTTTGATAAATCATGGTAATTGTTGGAGAGGTTACATAAAATTAAAAAAAAAACTCAAATTGATAAAGTTAAAGATTAAAAAGTATAATTAAATAAGAGTTTATTGTCGAAATGTAAAAATAGGATGATCACAAAGAAATCAGAACAGCTTTATAGTTTTTAACCATTGGAAACTAAACACTGAAGCTTGTATCATAAAATATTTAAGTCTAATTGTGACTAATTAAGTTTAATTTGATTTAATTATGTCTAATTAAGTCTAAGGGCGATCCGGTGGCCGAGCGGTCTAAAGCATCAGGATTCTGAGCTTGGGTTAGAGATAGCGCTGGTTCGAATCCGGCCTAGACGAAGATTTATCAGCAGTATTTACCTTCTGATGTACTGGTGTGCCCCCTCGCACAGATCAATAGTCTTTAAGGAATGGGCAGAGTAAGGTTAAGGAGGAGAATGGCCTCTCCTTAAAAAAAAAACTTTGCCTCAAACCGCTCTAAAAATTCTACTCAGTAGAAAATAATAATAACATTTTTATTCATGAACGCCAAGAACAGAATAATTATTGGACAATAATAAAATACAATAAATGAATTTAGAGCTAAAAAGTCACTAAAAATTAAATTTTTTGCAGCTTCAAAAAAATTCATGTAGGTCGTAAAATGGGTTCCTCTCAAGCCAGTTATGTAGATTTTAAAATATTTCCCTCTCATATCTTTAATATGATTTGGTAGTTTTTATTTTTGTATAAACTAGTTCGATGATTTGGAAAATGATAACTTTTTGTATTTTGGGTATTGTGGTTGTGCATGTCTTAATGTGAGTATTGTAAACTAACGGTGAGAAAATGAGTGTTTTCAGCATTTTTTTCCTAAGGAGAGGTTTATCTTTTTAACCTTACTGTGCCCATTCCCCATAGACTATAGATCCCTATGGGAATCTTATTCAGAAAGAGTAGGAGGAGGAACCAAGGCATTACAAAGTAAATATTACTGATTAAAAATACAGACCAAGATTAAAACTTGAGCTATCTCTAGCACAGGCTCAAAGCCCTGAAACCTTAGACCGCTTTATCTTGCAGGTATTATGGGCTGTACGAGTGGAGAGGACATTTAAATAAGCAGGCTTTTTGTATATACAGAAGGGGAAGCAGAGCTAGGTTTTTTTTTGTATAGTGTGTATATTGGGGCTCTTAGACATGTTACAGAGTTCCTTGATAGGACCATTGGGAATCTCCTTATCAGTCCTAGTTCTTTTCTCTTTATTATACTATCATTATGTTGTTGTACAATACATTATAATTAGTTGATATCTAATTGTTTTGGTACAAAATATAAAATGGTAGTATTCTGTCCAGAAGCTTAGAGAGTGTAACCCTATAAAATAGCAGATTTGTAAAGCGGTATCTGTAACAATACTAATTATAAAAAGATTTTTATCAATTTTGCTGGACAATTTGATATAAAGAGGTGTGTTTTAACAGATTTTATTTATTTCAGCCCAAAACTGATGGCTGTCGGCAATTTAGAAGGCACTGCACATATCTGGGAAATACCATTGAATGTACCTTCTAAATCAAAACACTTGTGATGTCTTAGCTACCTGTCCTAATAATTAATAAAAAATAAATAATGCACTAAGAATGAAGTTTTATTTTGATTTACCTATTTTTTTTTTTTTAATTCTGCCTATGCCAATGGCATTTTTACTTTGTATACATAAGTTGTTAAGGGGCAACGGTCCAAACCCCTCAAGCAAATTTCAAAGTGGACCTCTCTGGATTTGAACCAATGACCCTCTGCAAGTGGAGCAGACATGCCAACCATTAGGCTAGCAAGAGGCCCATTGCAATTAATTATATACAAAAAATATTTTAAGTAGTGAAAATGTAATTAATTATATACAAAGTGTAGGAAGTCAGCTAATATGTGTTGGAATAAGTCAATTAAACTATGTTACTGTAACTTATCTATTTGGAGGCAGTGTTGTAGACAAAAGGTTACGGTTAAATCTATCAATAAAATGGTTACTAAAGGCCTGACACCACTAGTGAGGAGTCCACATGTTTAATGGCAGCCAGGATTTGGCGGTTATCTTGGAGACAGAACTGAGTACCAGACTAAAACTCGTAGTTCAGATTCCACATTAATCTGTAGATCCCTCAGTTGCCCTGGTTATTAAATAATGGGCTCTTGCTGAATATAAATCAAATTCAGTTAGTAACCAGATAACACAGGTTATCCACATTCGTGTAATCATTCAGACTAACCCAAAAAATACAAATACACAGCAATCTGTCACAGCGTATCAGATTTGAAAAGAAAAAGTTCATAAATCTTAATTTTCATAACATCTGTTATGACACAGAACATTTAAGAATATGTGTTTGACGAACTTAACTCTGTAATTTTTTGCAGATTCTCCTCTAATTTTAAAAATTATTCTTCCATAATTTTTATGTTTTTATATCTTAATTAATTTAACATAATTTTTTTAAGTATGTTGAAAAATCACATTGTCTTGATTATCAACAGACAATTTACATTGTGTTAATTACACAATGTAATTCTTAAGAGAGCATGATAATTGAAAGTTGGAGTACAATAATCTATTGTCAGGTCAGAAGAGTCAGAGTTCATATCCAACCCAATGATGAAAAAGCTATCAAGTAACAAACACAACACATGTATCACAACATAGTGACAGGAAGCAAAGACTATGTTCATACAAAATTCACCAATTTTAGCACAATCAATTTTATTAATGTAAAATCAAATTTAATAAGTTATAAAAATATTTCATGTTTTATTTATTTAACATAGAATTTATGTTTGAATTAGGTTCACAGTATTTTAGGTGTAAGTTTAGCTTAATTCTGACAAATGTTTCTTTACAAAATAAACTATTGATAAATATTCACAAATATTACTGAAACATATTTCAAACAGCACTGGAATGATAACAAGCCATAATAATAAAATAAGTTTTAGTACCAATTGCACAAAAGATACAGGAAGTTTACTTTGATAATGTAAACACAAATTTAAATTATTAGCAAAACATAAGCAAACAAACGATGCACTGTTAATTAATACTCCAGGAGTCGCGCAAAGTACAGGTGTACTCCAGGTATTTTATTTTGCCGATGTGTGACCATAGCTTATGACTTTGAGCTGTTATCTACCCTTCTCTCACTGCTTTGTCTACATGTCACTGCAGTTTCAGTGTTCATTGCAAACTGATTCATAGTGATTGCAAACTGATCCTTTACCCGAATTAAATCCGCTTCAGAGTATAGTGGTTAGAATTCTTGTTTTTATTTTGTTACAATTGATTATTTGCTATTTTCTAATTGTTATAAATTATTCACTTAGTTATCATATTGTTATTATGATCAATTTAGATTAGTTATAGATGATTTTCATACTCCCTTAAATTTGTTTTATTTTTACAAATGATTAGTTGTTATCTACTGCACAATAGCAAATTTCCAAGTACAGTAAACCTCGTTTTATCCGGATTGCAGATCAGCTGACCGATTCAATGGATGGTGAATATTTGTTTAGTAAAGTTCTTACACCACTGTTGAAACATTAAACGTCGTTTTCTTATGGCAGCACCGGCGATCAACTCATTACAGCCGTGTAGTATCATAGACATGCAGGTATGGTTTCCATTACACGGCAAACTGTTCCAAAGCACGGTACATAATGTATTGTATTTGGATTTGTTCTTGGGCAATCCACACAGAGTGCTAGCATTGCTAGCTGTCATATCACGTGCTTTTTATTGTTTCTATTAGTTGCCGCTGAGTTGCGTACGTAAACATTTAAGGTTATGAATACGCAGAATACTGAATAAATACTTTCTAGTGTGACAGTATTAAACTCTTAACGTTATTAAACTCTTATTATAAGGAATATTCTTACATTCTTACATGAGACGCCGACACAACGTTGTGCGTATTTTAAGGCGAATATGAATGGTTTTATGAGTGTAGGATGAGTGTAGTCTGGTTACTAACTGAGTTCAACTGTTCCTCAGAAAGGGCAATTTATTAATAGCCCAACAGCCAGGGCAACTAAGGGACCTACAGCTTTACGTGGAATCCGAACCACGTAGTGCTGGTCTGATTTTCAGCTAATTGACAAGCCTGATACTCAGTTATCTCCCCCACACAACATCCGCACAATGATTACCATCCAACATGGACACCCCAGACTTCTCTAGTAGTGTCCACGCCGATAGCAACCACCAAGCGGACGCCATGTCGGTATTAAGAGGACCGAGCATACAGCCTATCGCCTACAATCTCCCAAACACTTTGTCCCCATGTAGCTGGGTTACAGCACTGCGCCACCAGTGCCGACATAAAGGTGGTTTATTTATATGACCTTCCTATCCAGATGTTTATCATTGTCCAGACCATCTTAGTTAATAGATTATCCAACAAAATGTATGCTTGTATAGATTGCATACTGTAGATTCGGCTTTTTGTTGTTCGTTAACATAAAAACACTAACTTGGTCAAGTTTAGCAATGGTGATGTATTTTATTGGGCGTTCTTTCATTTCCCAGAATATTCTCTTGCAAATGAGGCTGGACCACCTACCGCCTCTGAGAAGCGTACATTGCCTATTGTACCATGTAGGCGTCTGTTAACAATATTTACCTAATTTTTATCTTGTATCATTTAAATCCGAATTTATATGTATCTGGATCAGGATACCGCCACATTAGTCTGGATAAACCGAGGTTTACTGTATAATTGAATTTTTTTTAATTGGAATGTAATAGGCCTGTTTAATATTAAAAAAAAAAAATAAATATGATTTATTCTGTAAAAAAGTGTATAAACACCTAATTTCACCATTATTTATAAAAAAAGTATGTTGACATATTTAAAAAACAGAAAAAAGTACAGTGGATTATAGCTGTACTCCGTGCGACTACTATTGTTACAACAAACCCTGACGAATACTGGAGTGTTAAAAAATGTCTCTGTTATTACCAAATGAAATAAAGCCTACACTAAATAGAATGGCGATTTCTGACAAAATATCACATAGAAATCAAGGTTCTTGTACATGGAGTTCCTCAGAGCCTTCCAGAGACGTGGAACTAACTGATTATTTTGCTATCAGAAATGAAATTAACAATAAAAAGAAAGATTATCCTCTTAAGCTGAAAAATATTAAACAATCAGCAGTAACAGAGCATGTAAATAAATCTGGTAATAAATTAAAAGCATTATAAACCACAATAAACTCTGAGAAGTTGGCTAACATTCTATATGACTCTCCCATAGAATTATAAATAGTCTAAATGGTAAGAGAGAACAACTTCCCTGTATTTGTAGAACATTTTAAGAAGTATTTTGCAGAAGTAGCAGAAAACAGATTGGAAAAATCAGAAATAATTAACAATATAATAAACACTACTCAGAACTCTTTCACAGCTCCGCAAACCAAAACATTAAACTTCATACATTTAAAAATAAGACTATACATGTACAGGGTGTCTCAAACGCATTGTGAGCGAACCATTCGACCAAGAACATTGCTGTACAATTTTTCCTCCCAAAAACATATGCATAGAATCAAATAAAAATTATTTTCATTATTCTTAGACTCCAGCATTGAGTGTCCAGGGTTCAAATCTTAAAATGTTTTAATACAAACATACAGCATGTGACATATCATATTAAAGGTATTAATGCCCTGAGTATTTTGGTGCAGTCGGATTTGAGTTTTACTTATCCATTTAAAAGTGGCAGGCAAAAGTATGTCAAAAATAGCAATTTTTTGTTTTTGTTTGTTGTCACTAAATGCACAGCTTAATCTTAATATAAAATCCAAAAATAGTTCTGAATTCCCAAGAAAATGTTCTTTAAAATGATACCCAACACAGCTCAATTTTACAATATTATAGCTATTTTTATTTTTTTTAAATTTTGACCAGGTATGCAACAAGCCTGGTCTTCCTATTCAAGATTTTTGACATTTGGGGTTTTAAAAATTGTCGAAAATATAAAAAAAAAATGGATATAATATTGTAAAATTGAGCTGAATCCGGTATCATTTTGAGAAGCATTTTCTTGGGAATTTAGAACTATTTTTGGATTTCATATTAAGATTAAGCTGTGCATTTAGCGACAAAAACAAAAAATTGCGTTAATACGTTTAATATGATATACGTCACATGCTATATGTTTGCATTAAAATATTTTAAGATTTGAACCCTGGACACTCAATGCTGAAGTCTAAGAATAATGAAAATATTTTAAATTGATTCAACGCATATGGTTTTGGGGGAAAAAACTTTACTTAAAAACTTTGGTTAAATGGTTCGCCCACAATGCGTTTGATACACCTTTCGTGAGCCACCCTGTATACACATATGTAGACAAAAATAAGCCCTCTCAAACCAAATTATCATGTAGTTTAGATGAGTCCCAGCCAAGGCTACAGTACTCGCCTGAAGAATTAGTTGCCCCTGCTGTAATCAAAAAACCATTTGGACAAGGATATTTTCCTTCAACATTACAATTACCTAAAAATTCCTCAAAACAAGAAAGGGGCATCTGGGAAAATGTCATCCACATCAAAACTTTCTCAAAATATTGCAATTAAAATTTGTATTTCACATCTTCAAAAATACGCTGATAACAAAACATCGTCATAAATGCTAAATATATACTAAGGTTCAGGAAACACTTGTTGGCAAAGAAAAATTCATGGTCATATTTTTTTAAATTTCCAAGTGCAAAAAACAGAAATAATTTCAGGCCATAACTTGTAAGGTAGCAGTATGTAGAGAATGTAATCACAGTAATAATTAAAATACTGTACATACAATTTTGTATTAAAATTTTAAGTGTGTTTTAGCATTTTAAAAATGTACATGTTTTTTTTATTTCCTTATCAAAATAAGCAAATCATGTACTTTACAAGCACATTCTTCCTAGTTGTATATGAAAAAATTCATTGTGTCTACTGTAGACGTAACGGCTGTATTAACTACATTGGTATATGACACATCATTTTTACGTTTTAATAATTTAAATTGAATGATAAAAAAATCTATTCACCCTCTGGCGACCTCCATGGTCTACTCCCAGGAATGAGGCACTTCATGGTATACTCTCGGACCAGCAGACACTGATGTTGACTGGTGAAGCTTGGTAGGTAGCAACATCCACAGGCATGAAGTCCTGAGGAGCACATCGGGTAACGAGCACCAGACGAGACAGATGGGTTGGAAATTTTGTGTTTTTGGTGGTGTGTGAGAGAAAATCAAATGAATGTTTAAGATATAAAATGTAGTGTTTCCTGATGAATAAACTTGGGGCTTATTTTTATGCTACTACAAATGTCTGCCTAGAAGGCTTCTGAAGGGAATTTTAAACTAATACTCTTTATGCTAATAATGCAGGTTTGTTGATTTCAGAATACGCTTCTTGTGTAATTTTGACAAAACTATTTCAGTACAACACTTTAGGAGTCAGAGGTCAAGTACACTTGGTGAGTACATGGTTTTTGGTCTTGTCGGAGGGCTATTGGGACAACGTGGGATCTTAAACCAAAGATGGTTTACTGACTATACAGGAGTGTACTTCGTCCCTCATTATGTTATGCGGCAGATGTCTGGTGGCCGGCCATGGTACAGAACAGTACAAGGCTAACTCTAGATAGATGTCAGAGAATGGCGTGCCTGGGAATTACAGGCGCAATCAGAACAACTCCATTGGTGGCGATGGAGGTCCTCACTAGGCTCCGCCCAATAGACCTGTTTGTAAAAGAGGAGACTCGTAAAGCAGCCTTTAGAATAAGGACGACTGGTGGCTGGTTGCCTGGCCAACCAGGACTCCATGGTGAAATACTATCTAGGGACATTGGTCTGGACCCGTTGCTTTCGATGAGAACAGATTTAATGATACCTAGGTACAGAATTGACATGCAGGTCAGGGCTTTCCTTCCAAGTAGAGATAAGTGGATAGGGAGTACCGAGCCTGCACAATTCAAAGGAAGCGTCTGGTATACGGACGGCTCACTAATAGAAGGAAGCGCGGGCGCTGGGGTGTACAGAAAGTTCTGTCTGTACCTCTGGGTGCCCATTCTACTGTCTTACAGGCGGAGGTGATGGTTATCATGACAGCCACACAGGAAGAAATGCGTCTAGGTGGCTTCGGAGTAGTAGTTTCCATCTGCTCGTACAGCCAGACGGCGATAAAGGCTCTACGAAGCCATGTACCAGCTCTAAGTTGGTATGGGAGTGCCAGGGGATCCTGGAGACTCTTTGCCAGCGTAAACAGGTGAGACTCATATGGGTCCCTGGGCATGTTTGGAAATGAGAGAGCTGATGCATTGGCCAGGAGAGGGGCAAAGTGCCCTCTGCTGGTACTGCACTTGATATTCCTTTTCAAAAGGTAAAATGAAGAATTGACAGGTGGACCTCTGAGGAACACGCTGGCAGATGGAGGACCGAGTCCGGGCTCAGGCAGTCTCGTGCACTTATCCAAGAACCGGATCGCAGATACAGCAGAGATCTGCTGAGCTGTAACCGGGCCAAGGTGAGGGCGGTTACGGGAATGCTGACCGGACACAATCTTTTTCACAGACATATGAAGATAATGGGCTTAACAGAGGACTCCATATAAATCAACTTGAAATAGTTCTAGAAGAAAACAACATTGATCTTCTCTGCATTAATGAACATTGGTTGAATGAAACCGAGGTTGGATTATACGTGCCAAATGGTTTCAGCTTGGCAGCTTCATATAGTAGAAAGGCTCCTCTTACTCATGGTGGATCTGCTATTATGGTGAGAGACAATATTCAGTTCATTAGCTTAGATGTGTCTCAGTTTTCTGTTGATTATATTCTTGAAACTTCTGCTATTTTGCTTTTAACTTACAATTCTATTCTAATTTGTATCTATAGAACACCCGATTCTGATGTGAAATTATTTTTAGAAAAACTTGAAAATCTTTTACTGCACTTTTCAAAAAAACAATTGAACATGTTGGCCTTAGCCGGTGATTTCAATATAGACATTAATAAACTTAACAAGAGTGAAGTTAAACAGTTATTAAATATTTTAAGATCTTTCAATTTGTACAATATTAATTCTAGGCCTACTAGAGGGCATGCCTGCATCGATAATATATTTTGTAATTTAAAACCTGATCATTATGACTGCCTATTGTATGAACAGGATCTAATTTCTGATCACGCCGGCCTAGTATGTACGTTGAGACTGTCTGATACTAGCCTAAATAACAACAGGCCTACAGCTAATTGTAAAGTAGTTAATACAAAACGTTTGTTAACACCCTCTAGATTGTATAATTTTAATGAATGTCTTTTAAACTATAATTGGTACGATTTATATGTTTTATGTAACTGTAATGATGCTATGTCCATGTTTTTAAATGTTCTGACGTACTATTTCAATGTTTACTGCCCAAAAGTTGTTGTAAAAAATAGGCTTAATAATGGAAAATCCAACATTACAAAAACTTGGTTCACACCCCAATTAAAATTAATGAGAACTCATTTGTTATCATTGTTTGATATTTGGAAAATTTCTGGTAGCACTGCGAGCAAAAATAAGTTCAAAGATTTTAGGTCAAAGTATTACAAAGCCATTTCTCAGGCCAAGGTAGAGGCTAATAGTAAATTAATCTTTGAATCAAAAAATAAATGTAAAACGGCTTGGAACATCATCAATAATGAATCAAAGTATAAAACCTCTGTTATTGATAATTCTCTTTCACCGGACCATTTAAATGATTTCTTTGTCAATGTGCCTAATAATATATTTTTAAGTAATCCTACAACTAGTAAAGCTGATTCTACTTTTATCAATTTATTGAACAAATCTGTAGGTGCTGATGTAAATAGACCTAATTTCTTGTGGGAAAATGTAGACAGTGTGGCTGTCAGATCTATTGTAAATAACTTTAGTTCATCTCGTAGTGAAGACATATTTGGCTTGTCTAACTATGTATTGAAACATATCATTGAAGCCATTCTGGCTCCTCTTACCTATGTAATTAATTTAACTGTAGCAACAGGTGAATTTCCTGACTGCTTGAAAACTTCTATTGTTACCCCTATTTTTAAGAAAGGCAATAGAGACTTGCCAGAAAATTATAGGCCTATAGCAATAGTGCCAGTGATAAGCAAGGTGATTGAAAGTTGTCTCATTGATCAATTATATGACTACTTCTCTGTCAATAATATTTTGTACAACTTCCAGTACGGTTTTAGACCTAAGCATTCAACAGTCATGGCAGTTGAAAAAATTGTAACTTTCATTTTAATGGGTTTTGAACAAAATCAAATAATAGGTAGTGCCATGTTAGATTTAAGTAAAGCTTTTGACACTGTTTCACATTCGATTCTAATAAAGAAACTTGAATTTTATGGCATCCAAAACAATGTTTTAAACTTAATTAAAAGCTATTTAAGTAATAGAAATCAAATGGTAAAAGTAAAGAATGTATTATCTAGGCCTAGGATACTGACTGCGGGAGTGCCTCAAGGATCTGTCCTTGGGCCCTTGCTCTTCATTATATATGTAAATGACTTTAGTTTTAATGTGCCATGTACAACTGTGTTGTATGCTGATGATACCTCTATATTGTGCTCTGATGTAAATTTTGAAAATGTTAAAAGAAAACTTGATACTTGTATACAAAGTTCTAAAGCCTGGTACTTAGCAAATATTTTATCACTTAATGAGAACAAAACTGAAAAAATAATATTCACTCTGAAAAACAACATTGACAAAGATAGTATCAACTATACCAACTCAGTTAGAGTATTGGGTATCAGATTAGACAATAAGTTAACTTGGAGTGACCATGTTGACCAGTTATGTAAAGTTCTAGCTAGAGCTACTTTTGTCTTGAGAAAGCTTAAGTCTCTTGTAGACCATGACACTCTACTTCTAGCCTATTATGGACTTTTTCATTCACATTTAAATTATGGCATACGATTATGGGGTAACTCTTGTAATTCAAATAAAGCATTTCTCTGGCAGAAAAAAGCCATTCGCTGTATCTTAGGTTTAGGAAATAGAGATTCATGTAAAAGTAGCTTTATTGATTTAAAGATAATGACTCTTCCAAGTTTATATATTTATTCTAATCTGATTTATGTCAAAGAAAACCTTGCTAGTTTCACTACACAAGAAAATTGTCACAACCACTTAACTAGAAACCGAGCTGATCTAACAACACCTTGCATTAGACTACATAAATCCTTTAATAGTTTTTATTACCAGCAGTACTTATTGTTCAATAGATTACCACCTTTTGTCAAAATGTTATCTATAAGTAGATTTAAATATGTTGTTTCCTATTTTCTTAAGAAACAAGCCTTTTACAACTGTGATGATTTTTTAACCTATGATATGACTCTTTGGACAGTTTAATAAAAATTCCAATGTTTTAGTTAGTATACATGTGACGAATCCTATTGTATATTTATAATGTACTTAATGGATAATTAAGTTCTGATTCTGATTCTCCACATGTAGGCTCTGTGAGGAGGATGAGGAGAGCTCCATACACATCTTCTGTCATAGTGGAGCTCTCTCATCTCTTAGGTATAGGACTCTGGGTGCCGCTTTTCTGGAACCAGAGGACATTAGAAGGGCTACACTCAGGTAGATCATGTCCTTCATAAGGGGGACTGGTCTCTTGTGACACTGTCGTTAGGCTCGGGGCGCAAAGGGCCATGGAGTCTAGGCGCGGTGGGCTTGGTGACAGGACCACAACCCGGTGTATCTAACTAACATGGTTTGCATTTATAGTGAACAAATGCATCATCCATCGGAGTTGAAACAGACAAGCGTCTAAGGTGTTGTACTATGGCCAGTTGCAAAGCAAGGAGCGTTAGTTTCAATCCAGTCAGCGGTATAAGGCCCGTCTTAGACCGGGTTTACACTTTGGGTATTTTCGGCTGTATATCTCCAGCACAAAAGTGTTACGTCCAATTGTACAGATTTTCAGAATCAATGTTTGTTTTAATTTATAAGAGATCGTCTGTTTGTGCCAAACTTATGTTAAATGAAGATGCTTTATACTCAAGTAAATTTATACTTTTGAAGCGGAGGGTGGATTACTTTGAAAACCTACCAGATGAGAGTACTAGTTTCATCCCTATTATATTAAAGAAAATTGAAGTTTTTACTGTTTTAAACCCAGAACAACATCAGAAATTAAGATATTGTGTTTTTTAATTATTATTGGATGTCAATCAAATCATTTGACAGGTTGGTGAAACTTTTGAAACCCCAATTGACCAGAATGAATACGTTTAGGAACGCAACAGGCGTTGAAAAGTGAATAACGACTACTCTACAGACAAGGGAATGAGTTTTGCTATGAAGTTAGTTTTCTTAACAAAACATTGAGTTTAATTCAGAACAAAATAAACAATGATGGAATGTTCTTTTTATTATTTTAGACTTAAAACTAAAAAAATAATTCTCGTTAAGATAGAAATTGCTTCATGGATAAAAAGGTATTGTGTTAGTAAATTGTCAACCATTACTCATGTGTACATTAGTATAGGAAACAATTAATTAACTGTCAAAAGAATATCACACCTTTAGATTTTTAACAGCTTAACCCTTTCGGGGAAACATTTTCAATTTTTGACTTAAAAATTTATAACTTTACCCCCAAGATAAGTGATTTTTTAAACAAATTTTACATATTTTTTAATTTTTTACCTATTTTGGTTTTTTAGTTATGGATCGTACAATATATTGTCTTATTTCCCTTTAGGGTGAACGAGATGTAAAGTAAAAAAAATTTTTTATCAAGATTAAGGATTTAAAATAATTTAAACACATCCTTTACTTAATTATAAACAGACTTTACTTACAAACTTACAATAAAAACTATATTTTGAAGTTAATTGAGTTTTTGAAAAATCAAAAATTACAATTTTGCCATTTAAAAATTAAAAAAAAATACAAAATATTGAAACAAATTACTTTTAAAATACAAATAATTAATTAAACTATTTAAAAGACATAAATCAATCACTTAAATGACTTATTTCTTATGGAACCCCAAAAAACAGTTGGTTCCTCTACCTACACATAGAGCAATTTTGCATTTAGTGCATACAACAAAAGTTCTTTTCGTGCAACCTTCATTTTTGCATCTCGTATGTGTTTTTTTGTCTTTAAACTCAGGGAAATGGTCAATTCCATCATATCCAATGTCTTGAACAGGATTTATTGATCTCTATCTTTTAGCAGGCACAAATGATGGTGTTGCAGAAGGAGAATCTTTCGATGGGCGACCTTTCTTTTTATCTAAGGTTTGGCGACCTCCCATGATTAAAGCTTCAGCAACATTCTAGCGAAAATGAATCAAGTCCATGACTTCATTTTTAGGCTACTGGACTGATTTTGCATCCCTTTGATATTCTAACCAAGCATTTGTTACTGCTAAGTCCAAAGCATGGGTGAACATTCCGAGAGCCCATTTTATACTTTTTACGAAAGTTCTATATATTGCAATCAGAAAATCGAATTTGTCTACACCACCCATGCTAGCATTGTATCTTTTAACTATTTCTGGTCTATTTACATGAATATATTCTCTTTTTGTTTTGTCCTACCGACGGCATACATCAACATTTCCTGATCCAACATAATTTGATGCTATGTATAAATATTCAATTTCTGACAAGTTGCCATCATTAATAAGTTGTAAAATTTCCTCATCACCCACAAAAACATCTCTTAGCGATCGGAACATGTTGCCTGTTCTAATTCAATGTAATTACTGAGTCAAAACAAACAAAACAACAATCAAGTAGTAATATCAAAGGTTATGGTTGAGGGAAATAAGGCAATATATTGTACAATGTTTAAATTGAACAGTTTTCTCAATATTGTCCATGAATTTTGTTAATTAATATGTTATAACATAACTTAATATATACTTAAGTCAATTATAATTGTTGTGCAATCATAAATTGACCGTGAGATATTCAATAACGAAAATAACAATGCGAAGTAACGCTGTCATGGAAACCATGCGGAGGCAAGCAAATATATATTTTCAAGTAGTTACAAGATTGACAATTAGACTGCAGCACGTGATTGAACTGTAGAATAGAGCACTCTGGAGCCACTAGAGTGAACTGAATCTCTCTTACTACATCCTACCTGTTGCAAGTATTGATTAAAAAATCGTACAATATATCTACCAAATTCCCCGAAAGGTTTAATCACTGCAAGCAGTACAAAACACATAAAGTGTGAACGCTCAATCAAAATTACATGAGTTTTCCATTAACTTCCAAGCATATAGGCACCTCGGCGACAGAGGATTGCAATGGGGCCGTCTTTAAATTAGATAACGCTAAAATCGGGCTTTTCAGACTTACCTCCATGTAACAGTGATACCTAATCCCCCTCAAAAATTACATCACCAAACCCCCTCAAAATTTTTTAGTCATCCATTTTAATACATATTAATATTTATGATAGTCAATAATATTTATGATTTTGTTTCGCTTGTTTTCCAATAGAGGTTGAACATTACTAACATTCAAATCTTGTGTAATTTGGGAAAAACCGATCAAATTTTATGAATGAATTCAAACAAATTGTTGAGGTTTAATAATTACGTAACGCTGTGTATAAACCCCCACCCTCCCACGTAATGGTGTATAACACTGCTGAAAACCCCCTCCCGCCTAAAGGTGTCACGTAATTTAGGGACGACACCAAAGGTGCAATTTTTCTGCCAGCACTTGCGGGTGTATTCTAAGCATAGATGTGGACACTATTTAAAACCAATGCGGTGTTTTCTTACTGATAATATACAGCAAAATATACATATTTGCTCAATATGCATAGTGTACACCCAGGATTAATTTAAAGTGTCCGGCTAAAGGGGTGCAAGTGGACAGGATCTGAGTTTCTATTATAAATGTATGAAACCACACCTATTTTAAAAAATTTTACTTAATAAGTATTGGAGGAGGACGTGTATTTCAATTGTGCAATATTTTAGTTTATGGGGACTCAATAGAAAATTGTCACTACATAATAGAAATGTCAGTACAGCTTCGTTATCCGACATTCCATTTTAACCAACTCTCCATCACAAAAACGATACTGTAGTAAAAGTTGTCTTATAACAATACAATGTGTTCCACAATGATGACAACTGTATGTAGCTGATTAGGATTTTATCCAACCAGGTTTCTTACTTCCTGTACTTTACTTTTCCTGACCAGCCATATATATTAGTTGATTGTACTAAAATTCTTTGTGTTACTTTACAGTTCAATGCTTATTTACTGTATTTCCTAAAAGAGGTTTAAGAACAAAACTATTACTAATTCTGACTATACAGCACCAAAGTTTAACGCATGCTCATACCATTGACTTTGCTCTAAACGCTGTAAGCGCATATATTGACTTTGTTCTAAACGCCGTAAACGCATATACGGGAAATAATTACAAAAATATTTTTTAAATAATGTTTCTAATTTAATCCGGTAGTGCGTTTGGGTCACGAGACGCATTGTGCAACTCGTGACCTCTTGTTGGCCTGTCAATCATTACGAGACTGGATTTAGTCTGGCAGTGCACATTTCCGCTGTGCCGCCCAATGCCACAAGTGCATATACGTGCAGCTATCGAGCGGTTGTCATTGTCTGCCGCCTCACCTCTTTGAAACTTTATCCTTGTATTTAGTTGTTTTTTCATTTAGTGTAACATAAATTAGTTATTTTGTGTCAATTTGAATTTATCTGGACAATTCTGATTTTTACGATTTTGTACAAAGTGTACTAAGTACATCGTATTGAAGTACTATAAGTATTTACTTATTTTTTTATTATATGTGTTATGTACAGGCCATTAATGTCTATCACTTTATGTACATGTAAATTTACGCAATCATACATTTTTTGTTAATAGTAATAATATTTTGAATTGATTCATATAAGTGATCTATGCCTGAGGCTTATTTCAAGTAAAAGTTAAAAGAAAAAAGGTAAAATAAGCTAATAAATGTTTCAAAATGTTATCATATCTTTTATTTTCCTGTACAGAACAAGAAAAAAAATTAGCAACTAAAAAATATAATTTTGATTTTTTTACAATAAATGAGCACTTAATGGAAAATAGGCATTGGATAAATGACGCTTTATGGGTTGTTTGTGGTACACTACTATATATTTTTTGGAACTTAGGCCTTCCAAATAAAAAAAAAAAAAATGTTGTAGAGTGTAAGAAAGATAAACTTACAGTTTCTTGTTAATAATGTGTATTGAAACTGCTGTAGACTACAGTATTTAGTACCATTGATAAATAGTTTTAATCCGGTAATTAATCAGGATAGTTTGATTTTAAACATTTCCTTAGTAAATTTATGGTTTTTACTATAAAATCTAAACAAGAGTTAATTTTTATTCAGTACTGTAGAGTAAATCCTTATTAAAATTCATTTATTATCCCCGTTTAGAATTTTTATTATCATTCCCTAAAGTCCAAAATTTTTACTTATTCTACATCATCACGGCCCATTTACGTTGGGTAAGTGACGCTCTACTGTAGTTTAATAGGCATTAATAGTGCAATAGGACATAGGCACGTACACATGACTGAAATAACTGACATTAAAATATTTGTTGTATAAGGACATGCAAATAACTTATAATATTGATAAGAAATGGAGAATAGTTTGATTTAGAAGTGTTTTAAAATAAAAACAACAAACTGTACTTATTCTTAAGAACATGAAACAGAGAAATAGTTTTAGAAAAAAAAAAATTCCTCAAATAGTGTTGGGAGTATTCTTCTATCTGAAATTAAAAATACAAGAACGTTAGAGGTTCGCTATGGACACATATTCAAATTTTAATAACAAATTAAAAATATGGAGCTTAACACGTTCACTGCTGACCAAATTTGTTGTCCTTTGACATATGCTGAAGCAATTTGCATCATTTCTGGATACTATCTGATATATAATATAATAGAAACCTAAAACTAACTACAAATACAATTCTAAACTCACATAAACTCCAAACAAAAATGTATAGTGTGCATAACATCACACATCAAACAATAACCAGTAATTGGCAGTAATCAGCAGTTTTAGTACTTAACGCGTCGTCTGCACATGGCGCAAGATCAACTCGACGCAAAAGCGTGTATCCCGCAATGAACGTGTTAAGGTGGCATAATATGGCTTGCCGGCTTTAAGACAAAAGTCTAATTTTTAAGTGTTAAAAACATTAATATCAATTTACTTTTCCTCAAAACAACAAAGTAAAATACTAACCTTGCATGCAAAGTACAAATTTTAAAGAAGCTCAACAATATATATATATATATTGAATATATTTAGGAATTTAAACCAAACTTGTTACTTTGTGTGAAAGAATTAAAAATTGTTAATGCTATGAAAATGAATTCAAATTAGAAAATGTATATACTCACCCTCAAAAAGATCAACCCTGCAAGTTCTTCAAACCTGAAAGAAAGGCCTCCAAAGGAGGATAAGGATTGTAATCCTTGCTCTTTGTTGATCTTTTGGTGGGCCCCGAGGGGCCCGGGAGGGGAGAGGGAAGGAATCAGGGATAGGAGCAGGTAGAGGGTAAGTTCAAGGAAAAACAGGATAGGATATTGATCAAAGGGAATTTTTTTTTTTATTTTTTATTTAGTTAAAAGTATTATAGGACTAGAGAACAAAAATAAAAAATTATATAAAATTGAAATGAATTAACAGAAAAAGAAATTAAAATACAAATGAATTTAAACAATGAATGATTGTTACATATTAATATTTTTGGCAGGTATCATTTGAGATCAAATATACATAAATATATTATGAAATACTTTCAACAATACAATTTAATTAATTTATGAACTTATAAAATTCATTTATAACATTAATCCAAAACAAAGAATTGCACTAGGCAATTATCTGAATACCAAAATACTTATGGAAGACTAAAAAAGTTCATAAGTCTTCACAAAAGTCCTTACGAAGAATATAAAACTGACAACTGGCACTTGTAGCCGACATTGCTAGGCTCGGCTAGGCCTTTAAAGAGTTCTGGCATTTTGTACTGTGCTGCTTTGTCTGACTCACTTTATGGATGAAGTTGTGAAGTTTGCCAGTAACTTCATGGCAGCTCCGCAGGAACACTGGTCACCCACAACGTGGAATGGAATGCTCACTCTCAGTCTTCCTCAATGTCCATTGTGCACTTCACTTTACCAACTCCCAATCATTCTTATGGATTATTAAAACCTCTTTAAACATTCCTCTATTTGATCTTCAAAACCATTAACTACATTTCAAACTGTTTTATCAAATTGAAATAATAACGATTGGGACCATAGAAAACATGCACGTTTGGACTATTTCAGATCTCAGAGTTCAGCTGTTATTTAATAAATAGAGGAATGCTTATCACAGGAAGGTACTGAAAGACTAATTGTTTACCAACTTAACCACAATAACCTGTTGTTTAAAACCCATACCACTTTTGAGTCCACAGCAATCCGAAATTGATCACAGGCATCTTTATTAAAAATAGGTAATCTGACATTTAATATATACATTTATATACATCGTCTGAATATAAGTAAAACTTCTGACCTGTGACTAGATCTAGTTATACAAAACATTCTGTCCTCCACAATCATTTATGTCAAATTTGTTAATAAACAAGAATTTTATTAGTTAGTCTACCTTAGGAGCTTAAAAATAGATACTTGCACACATTAACAGCAAAGAATACTGGGAAAACCAGTCTGGTTTTACTAACAAAACATAGTTGTATACCATATCACACAAATCTTCCACCAAGTTTAAAGCTTTTTGAAGATAGAGCAAAAATATTGTGATTGATCAGTATGACATCGACACCTGGTGGAATCAAAGGAATGAATGTTTAATTAAGATCTAGCTTTAAACATGTTATAAATCAAATATTTGTCAACTTACATGCAAGTAAAAGATTTGTTGTTCAAAAAAGAAAAAAAATACCATACAATTCTGTAGGCCTAAGTAATGAATTTCAATGATTACTTTAATAGGTAATTATTTATGGAATTTTTGAATTATGAATCTAATTACACATAATACAAGGTATATATACAATATCACCTCAAATTGTAAAAAAATAATAAAAACTGTTAATCTAAGAAAAAAACAAAATGTTTTCAGCATTCTTAATTATTACAAAAAACATAGAAATCAACACTACTCATGGATTAAATAAAATTATAGTCAATAATCTCTGATCAAATTAACATTTCCACCAGGTAGACTTACAACTACAGTTCTGTATATTAATAATTTCACATGAACAGCCCATAAATACAATCAATACAATACAGCAAATATACAATTATTTAGTTCATCAGTCTAAAAAAGTTATTTGAACAGTTAATTTATAAAAAAAAAAAAATCATCCACGTACGATACAGCGAATATTAATTTTGAATAATCAATTCAATGATGATGGAAGTTGTTGAATTACAGCAATATAATGGAGTTGGAGGATAAATTGTCCCCTGGCTGATACTGCAACGTTTCTAAGTATTCTGGCAGTGTTATAGTATTTTAAAAAGACATCCATTATTAAATTTGCAGCACGGTGTGTAAGTATTGTCAAATGTAATATTGTACTGTTTCAAAAAGTATTCCATTGTTTATTATTTGTGTATTTACTTATAATTTACCTTTTAATAAAAAATTGTTATTATATCTTACTTTTCTGGGATATATATACTGCACTTTTAAAACAAATGGTATTAACATCCTTAGTTTTAGCCTTTTATAAGTTATTTCTAAAGTGACCTAGTGTCAGAAAAAATAATTTATATTTTTTCATTATGCATTGTTATTAGATATGAAAACATATTTTTATATTATAGTTAATTAGTACCATGCTACATGGCTAAATTAAGGTTTTTGAGACTTTTGCACATAATTAATGTACCTAAAAATACAATTTTCTAGTAGTTTAATATATTTATAAAAAATTATAAGCATTGACAGTAAACATTTCTAAAAAAAAATTACATAGAGTTGTATTTGAGGCAAGTAATGGCCAGAGGACTTTTCATAATTTCTAAATTTTTATTAATTCTGACTAATTTTAATAAGTCTGATCAAATGTCAACATGACGTTGTAGTATTGTAGATCATATTCATTCAATATGTTTCATGAAATGTACCTATATTGAATACTGTACTAATTTTGCAATTTAAGATTTCTTAGCTTTGCTAAAGTAGGATAGAGCCCACCCTCATTTACTAGAATTCTGATCAATATAGAGCGATTTTGAGTGAAATAAAATGTATGAACTAACGTATGACACTTAAACTAAACCTCGTGATAACACTTTAAAATCTAGGCACTGGTTCTGGTTATTCTTTTGATGAATTTTTCATTTAAGCTCAATCAATTTAGTCAAAGAACTGTTAGAGATGCATTATCTGCAAGATTACTCTTGCTGAAAACAAGATTTTTAAGACCCATGAATAACTTTTGTAAATGACAACAAAAATAACTTATTAAACATTAAGATTGTTATATTACCTGTCCAATACATAGTACTATAGGCCTATATTGGATCCCACAGTTTATTTTTGTCACTTACTAAAGTTTTCCGTAGGTTTTATGAATCTTAATAATTTTATAATAAACATCAATGAGGTTAATAGTTTAAGTCATTGCTTGATTGACCATATTACTTGTAAGGTTTTATTTATTAACATTGTATCTGTATTACTTCCGTCAAAACCAAATAAACGAGATTATCCATACTCTTAATTTATATCCAATAAAACATCTATTGACTTGGTTAAACTTGAACAGGATTGCCAAAGTAGTACCTTGATCAAACCATGGAGTAAATCGAGTGTATTTATGAGTTATTCTGACATAATTTATTATCTAAACATGCAATCTACAACATATATTAATTTCTTTACCAATCTTACACTTTAAATCAATTAAATCATTTGAGGATAGTTGAATATGCTGAGCATGTTCATCCTTAAAATATCAATTACAAATCAAAACCAAGTATTTAAAGTTAAAATGAAAAATTGGTAAAAACCATGGTTTTTAGTACAAAACAATGTGATTAAATTTAAAACCAACAAGGCCAAGTGCAAATATATTTTGGATGAAGTAGGCCTACACATTTCCTCTTTAATGGTAAGTAGGACAACACTACTACCAAACTCTAGGCCTATTTTAATGTAAATTGCAATTTTTTCAATCAATGGACAGAGCTTGTACCTATCATATTTAACTTATTCTCATTCGAATTGGCTCAGTGATATTACATCAGGTTTTGCATATTTTATTAAATAGTAGCAAAACTGTACCATGAAACTGCACTAGATATTAAATCACCAAATAGGCCAAATCAATTTTCACTTGAAGTTTGAGAAATTTATTAAAAGTATTAGTTTCATACAATTTTTATATCAATAACAAAATAAAAGGGCTTGTGCAACAATTAAAACGTGCCAATTAGTTTACACATGCTTTACGTAGTGTATTAGATGGAATTATTAATCAAAATTTAATAAATTTGGAATACCGAATTTAATTAAATATGAGAACCCATCTTGAGTTCTTAATATACAATCCTGACTAAAATCACATTGTTTTGCACAAAACACAATATTGCAACGGTACTTGCACAATAAATCTTAAATCTAAAAAGAATCAATATGCAAAAATCCTATAACTAAAGTGATGAAAGTCTGAAAATCATGCTGGAGTATTAACCAGAATTTTAAACTGACTTGAAAGTGCCAAATGCTTGTCAGCTCTGCCATGGAGGATAGGAAACATACCACCAGATGACAATTTGAATGGAGCGTTTGTCCAATGAGAAGGTGGTTTAGGTAGATCAGTCGGTGAAGGTGCTCCACTAAATTTAGCACCTGCATAAAAGGATCCGAAGGTTGGTGATGATCTTGGACTAATATCATTGTGCACAGTTTTGCAGTAACGCACATTTTGAGTCTCTTGTCTCATGTTACTTAAAACCTGATCTTGATATTTATTCCGACCTTGAAACTTATTATAATTATCACAATAAATTTCTTGACAAGCTTGCGTCAAGCGGTGTCTACCCTTAGAATGAAATGCTGGAATTTGGTTTGATTGTGAGTCTTTTGAATGTTTAACAGGTTGACACTTCATATTTGGTGTGCTAATAAATCTTTTGATATGTTTAAAGCAGATCTAACATTTTGGTTAGAGTTAAGGTATAACACTGAAAAATATTATATTTTTGTAATAAGAGCAAAACAAATATAATTTGTAATTTATGGAAACGAAGGAACTTTCGAAATCAGTCGCACCAAGGCTAAGCCATCATCTAGTCATCATAAAACCAATAATCTTGTCCTACATGGAGAGTTGTGCATTTGTCTTCCACCAGAATTGACTCCAATATAGCTTAAGTTATCTGTGTATTTAACTAATAAATTGTTCTGTGCGTGAGCAATTGACAGCTGCTTCATTTAATGCCCAAGGACTAACCGATGTATAACAAAGATGGCCTCTCCCAACTTTCTCAATCGAAATCCAAGGCTTTTATTCCGCTATACAGCTTGAAATAAGGGCAATACTCACTCTGATATTTCCGTGAACTCTTCTTTCTATTACTGTACAATTTAGTGAACGCATATAATAACTCTACGCACATACAAAGCGGAAACTTCCTTAGCAAAAACTGAAACTTTGCTGTGAAAACAACAACTTCCTCTGTACCTTGCTCGACTCAACTTCCTAGCTGTAGCTAGCTGCGCCTGCCAAGAACAGAACAACTACGTACGTGAGTTGAGAAACGTCACAACAAAGGAAATTCCACTTCCAGCTGATTTAATATAACCAATGAAAAGTTAGTTTTTAGTCACGTGATCATATTTAGTCACCGAAACTGGTCGAAGTGTAACGGAGGTGACCGAGCAACTCCTCTGATTGTCATATACATATTATGTTTGTAATAATAGTTAGATAGAAATTTAAGTCAATAATTCATCAAATACATCACATATTTTTCGATATATTAGATCTCATGTATAATTGTTTAACCAATTTAACTTGTTTTAGCTGTTGTAAAATTGCCCTTTTAAAGCTGTAGTTGACATTGCATTCCCTAACACGATTGGTTGACATTGTAAATAGGCGTGTAGTCTGTTGAAATTTGGTCTCCAATATTCTGTGTTGGCTGGCGAGAATAATGCCTTTTAGTAGATAGTCCTTGTGCAATATTTACCCCTGATTGTGGCTTTGTATAATCTTCAATTTTCTCAACATCTCTTGGAAGTACCAGTCCTTTTCAGGTAAGTTATGAACTTCACACTTAAAGCATGCAAGCTCAGCAGTACTCTCACTATTCTTAATAGCCAACTTATCATCATGAAATCAATAAGACATCAAATATTGCTTGGGCTTATATTCTTTAAATAATTTTAGTTTTGTACTTTAACATTGTAACCTGCCTTGGTGGCAGTACAACTTGACAGGCTATTGATTTTGTGAAACTTGAATTTTAGCTATTAATAATAGGCCTGCTGGCCTTGTAAGTTTTCATTTGTATTCCAAGATTACACTTTTTGATGTTATCAATTAATATGGATAGTTAATTTTGTCTAATATAAGTGATTTATTAGTTATTTAGTGACACATTGGTATATATGTCCTGAGGTACACTATGTTTTATCGGTTATTATTTTAATCCTTCCATTAACATGCTTTAAATGACTAACTGCTGATGCCTTATAGTAAATGCTTGACAAACATTAAAAATAACCGAGCAATCTTCCTTACAACTATAGTTTACCCTTACAGAATTATAACATTTAATAATTCACAAAAATTCTTAGACTAAAGTCAACTAATTATGTGCATTAGTCTAGTCAAATTATTTAGTCTAAAATCATTATGATTAATACCTTGCCTACCGTTCAAGGCGTGGTTCTACAGTATTAAATTAATGCACATTTGTTTAACGTGTACATAATTCAGATTTATTTTACCTTACTGGATATTCAATCCTTGTATCAATCCACTAGGAACCATCAGTCATGAATTCCTGTACTCTGTCCATAGAATTGCAAGAAACTATCCCTCGAAGAATTTTTCCGGTCACTTTGATATTTGCAAGATATTATATTAAGATGTTATATTAACAAAATAGACATTATGAAGTTTGGCAAGAGGAAATACAAATGGGGCAGATGAGAAATAATCATTGAAGGGGAACTAGAAAATAACTCACTTTGTTGGGGACTACATCCCTTGACTCCATTGCAATTTTGACCGCTACCGTATATTTGATTTCAAACTATTGAATATGACAATTTACATTGTTTTTACCGTTGATATATTGTTTAGTCAAATAACACTCAATTTAACTATCATAGACATTGTCTGGGTAAGAAATTCATGATGTGTACAGCCATGATGTATAGGCTAAGTGTAGTTATATGATTTCATAATCACATTCATCCCAATTTCTTTATTGTCATATTACTCATTAACACTTTCGCTGCAGCCGTGCCCGATCGGGAACGGCTCTCTTTTGACTTCAGACACTTTCGTGGCTAATCAGGAATCCTTGTCCTTTGTTTGCTTATTCATTCAATATTGAGATGAGGAAAGTTGTTTTTCCGTAACGAGTCTAGTACGACCTAGTAACTTTGTGTATGTTTTGGTTTAAGTTTTTTATATTTCTTTCAGTTTGTAAATAGTTGTTGAGGCACCAAGGTGGTTTTTTTCTTCTTGCTTCCCTCACTCCTTTCCGGCAGAGTGGGGGTGGCTTAGAGAGAAACTACTCTTTAGTATCATCCTAACGTCCCGGCCATGCGATCCTCACTTAAATCCACACAGGCTGCCATTCATTTATTTTTAACTATACATCATTTTCATAGCCGGCAATTCTTCAATTTTATTTCACTACTTTTCATTCATATAATTTTATCATTCAGTCAGTAATTCAATCATTAAAATAAACACAGTTTCGTTTCATACAAGTATTTTATTTACTATAATAGCACCTTGAATTTACTTAATAGTGTCGAGATGCGCACAATAGTAATAGTGTAAAAAATATTCAGCACCTGAGGTAAGATTACCGACTATTGCAGCCGCAGCGAAAGGTAATCAATGAACTACTGAAATTAAACATCCAGGTAGAGCTACTTGGATAGGTCAGTGGCTACTCAAGATGGTCACGGCTACTCAATCAGGTTAGTGGCTGGGACCCAAGTTAAGCACATGTGGCGTACTTATATTTATCAGTGTACAACCATCGATTGCTACATAAGTTGCGCAATTGATAAAATGGGTGCTACTCCATTTCATCTAGGCTGGATTTACTACTGGTACTCAATTAGATCAGAGGTTGATCGCAGTTGGCTACCAAAGATGATTATGGATGGCTACCAAGATTGTTCAGATGGGGCTACTTCCCTAAGTTTATCACAAAGAAGTACCCACCCAAATTAGTCACAAGTTGCAACCTAGGTTTATCACAGGCTGCCAAATTAAATCAGTGGCTAAGCAAATTGATCATGGGGTGCTACCAGATGAATCAAGGGTGACTACCAAAATTGATAATGGGTGACTGACTACTGCATTATTACGATGAATACTCAAGCTGATCACAACTAACCTAATAGTTGTCCTGATAACTAGGACCTTTGTTGATCATGGACTTCCAGAGTACGTATGTGGCTACCCGAATCTATCGGTCCTTTATATTTAACCGAAAGGAAACACTGTTAGAATTTAAAGCTACCCACTTCTTTTCAAATTCAACAAAAAACAAAATGTTTTTTAACAAAAACTTAATTTTACCTTAATGCAACCGTGGCCAGCATGTCCCAACTTTCACTTTCATTGTAACTACTTAAATAAGTGATAAAAGATTGCAATGCTGCCCTAAACCACATCATTTTGGATATAAAATAAAAATTGTATGTATATATATGTAATGTTTATTACCTGGACCTCACCGACAAGTTATATCAAACTTGGTGAGACCAAACCTGTTAAATTAAATAAATAAAAATGAAATTGGGATTTTTTTTTTTTTTAGTAAATCATTGTATTTAATAGGGTACAGCAAAAGTTTCTATTTGAACCATTTCTGAAAACAGTTAAGCTGTAAATGAAAAACTTTTTTAGATGCTTAAAACTAAATTATGCAATTAAAGTAAAATAAAACCTTAACTGTGCTCAAAGATTAGTATTTTCATTTCTGCTATTTTGATTTTTTCATAGGTTATGAAAGGTGAAAAGTCAAATTTTAAAGCAGCTTCGTTAAAAGAACGATCAATGTAAATATGTGTAAGGTTTCCAGCTTCTTTTAAACATACTTAAATGGGAGCCAATATTCCAAAAAATCCCATGTATTTGACAAAACTTCAACCAACTTTTTGAGAGAATGAAAGTATATATAATCAACAAAGGAAGAATGCATTGAAATAAGCCTAACTGGGAATTTCCTTGCAGTATCTGTTAGTAAGTCTCTTCCAAATACATCGATCTGGCCAAATTTTTGTAATGATTTGTGATTTGTTTTAAAATGCTCAATTATTTTTACAAATATGTGATTACAGTAGAACCTCGCATAACCGACGTATCAGGGCTGTGACAAGGTTGGATAAGTGAAAATGTCGGATAATAGGGAATTGTATGGGTGATCAGTTTGTTCCCCAAATGATGCTGGCAAATCCAAGAATAAGGTTGTAAGATTGAGAAACATTTTTGCCACCAAATTATAAAGTGCTTGTCCATGAAGTATTGGGTAGATTAAAATCTCCACATAACTAGATACTGCTGGGATACCTCCTGAAGAAAAGGCTTCTTCAGTTGCTTCTCCGAAAGAGTTAGACTTGAATACTGTTGACATGGTGTTATATATTAACTGTTGACAGCTCCAAGTAATATATTAAAGCTTAAATAGAATCTGTACAGAAACTTTGTACTTTGGATTTTATTTTTTAGGTTTTAGAATTTCAATTCGGTTTAAAAAAATTTTTTTTCTGCTTGCTAATATCTTAAAAACACCCACCAAAATGTCACCCTCAACTACCTCGCTACGTTTTGGAACAGATCTTTTAGCCCTATAAACAACATAGCCCTGATCAACAATTTCACCATGCTTTGGTCTAATTTAGTTTCAGTAACAATAAATTTCGTAGAACACAGATGATAAATTAGACATTTCGACTAAATGGAGCTGTACGGGAGATGGCAACAAAGATATATTCTATTTTAAAACCAATAAATGGTTATTGTAAAAATTCATCGTTTAAAGTAAAATCTGACAAAATCTTGTGTTAGAAACTTATGACATGTGTTTCATTTCAAGTATACGAAGCTTCATTAAGTATAAAATGCCGAAGTTACCATAACAGGATAAGTAATAAATCCATATGGAAATATGATGCATTCTGAAGTATCCCTGATATATTCCCTGATATCATGAATACTAAATATCTTTTCATCGATGTTATTTATAACAGATAACATGAATGTCTGATATGCTGGATTTGGATAGCTCATTATAATCAATAAACATGGGAGGGGAAATATGATAGGCCTACCTATGTAAGATAATGAAATGAGTATTTCTGTGCCTGAGGATATATTCGTAACTTTTTCAACATTATTTTCTTTTTAAAATATGTTAATATTTTTTAAATGTTGTTCCTATTCATTATTCGATATTTGATTGGTAGTTTCTTTTAATTCTATTTATTATTTTACATTTATTGTGTTTAAATCAAATTTTTATGCCTATTTTGCACAGCTCACAACAGTTTTTCCTTTTTCGTTTCGTTTTTTCGTTGTATGTTGGATATGTTTAATGTATCATGAAAATTGTCATAGAATAAAACAATTGAACACCAAACACTCTAAATTTGATTGAAAGATAACAGAATAATATCTGATTAATTTGGATGAGGTTTAACCATAGTATTTGTCTACAAATTAATATCATTTTAAATATTTGAATAAAGTTTTACTTGTTAATTATTTAATTATTATTATTATTTGTTTTTTACAATATTCCTCCAGTTTATTAATTTTTTTTTCAATGGATAGACAGTAAGTTAAAACCAAAACCGAGACTTGCTTATCTCCAAGTGTTAGTTTAGTGACGCTATCTCTTTAATGTGATGTAACCCACATCTTACAAATTTCTTCCTTTCTTATTAAACATTAGAAAAACATTTTTAGCTTCAGCATTAGAAAAACATGAAACCTACTGAAGGAAATGAAATAAAACAGCACTGAAAATATCAACCAGAAAATAACAAGAAGTTTAGACCACTTTTAACCAGACTATACTCGAATTGTTTAAAAAACAGAATACATTAATTATGAAGACTTATAGTAGATATTGATTATGAATATTCCCTTGCTTATTAAAACGCATTATGTATATTCATCTTATGGCTTTCAAAACTCTATACCAAACTAATACAGTAAAACATTACTAATCATAGTAATATTCAATATCTGAATGAAATTAAATCTACAGTACAAAGTACTTGTGTATTAGTGTTTGGATATTGATCTCCTGTCACAGAGCTGAATCCATGTTTCATAACCATTCAGCACTTGCATTTAGTGTTTAAATATTGATCTTCTGACTAGAGCTAAATCCTCCCAGAAAAGTACACAATGGGCACTCATTAGCTATGTGACCCATAGATTGAATTTCGACTGTGCTATAACATGATAGATCATTTGCCTTTCCCCACTTATATTTTTAGTTGTTGTAGATATGAGAAGATTCCCACACTTGTGCGAAACCAACTCAACATAGTCTATTCCTTACGAGGAAGATTTATTCCACCGATGAGGCTTACAGGTATTGGTGAAACCTTTGTTGACCGTCAAACATATCCCAAGTTAACACCCCTGTTGCTTTATAGGTTAAAATTCTTTTGAGATTAACTGGGAAGCTAGTCGAAGAGAGGTGGTTTTCTAGACTTAAGTCACTCTGCACATTCTGGGATATCTTGTGAAATGGGGAGATTCAGAGTAGATAGGATCTTGTTGAACTCTTTGAGAAGTGCCTACTTGCGTCTTATTCCTGGAGGAGCTATTTTGCATAGCACTGGAAGTCATGGTAAAGGGATTGCAATGACGGAACTGCTGATAGCGTTTTAATCATGTTTAGTTGAACATCAACCTCTTGTACAAGCACACTGTTAAGCCACACGGATCATAATATTCATCAAAAGAGTAAACCAGAGACAAAGCAGTAGTACACAGGACTTGTGTGTTGGCTCCCCACGACAATCCAACAAGTTGCTGCACGATGTTAGTTTTGGTTCTCACTTGAGTTGCTGTTTTCTGATTGTGGCTTTTAAAACAAGAGAGATCAATCCAAACTGACTCCCAAGTACTGTGGATGCTCATTGTGTTTCAGCCTAACACCATACAAAATGTTTTGTTCAATATTTTGATTAGCTAGTCTAATTACTCCGGTGAAAGTAGGTTACTTCTATATTTGTTGGATTGGGCTTTAATTTTCAGGTTCTGAAATAATTATTGAGGGTGGCTAGATCAAGTGCATGTGTTCTTTAAGTTTATGATATGTCTTCTTGTTGAGTTGCGAGAGTAATATTATCTGCATATATGAATTTTCTGTACTGTTTGGCAGGAATTTTGGCAGTGTATACATTGAATAAAAGAAGAGCAAGAACAGAGATCCTGGTGGCAGTCCATTATTTAGGTGCCTAAAGGAACTTTTTCTGCAACCCATGCTCATTTTAATTAACCTGTTGCTGAGAGTGGAATCCAGAAATCGCAACAATCTAGGACACGGAATCAAGTTGTAAAATTTAGGTAAAAGGCTCTTTCTCCAGACTGTCATAGACTGTTGAAAGATCTACAAATGCTGCTGATGTTTTCTTTTCAAACTCGTTCTCAATTAAAGTTATCTGAGAAAGTACCAAGTTGCAGCAATTTTGACCAGGTGTGATATCAGCCTGTTCAACAGAGATGCTGTCATTGAGAATAAGGTTATATTCTGTTTTAAATCTCTGCAGCAACTTAGGCTATAGCAGACACAAAAATGAGCTATATGGCGGTAGCTTTCGGCTCATTCTAGCTTTTTATCTGTCTTCAAAATCCCTATTTTAATTTTTTTTTTTATCTTTAAGCATAATGCCTCTTGTGAATATGGCATTGAAGACTATTATAAACCAGCATGTTTTAGAAATTTTGGGAAGATGTTATCTATTCTAGCAGCCTTCCCAACTGGCAGAGCCGTAACCATCACATTTAACTCTTGGAGAGTGAAGGATCTTAAACTAATAATGGTGCATGTGTGTTTCTCTTCATCTTATTTTGGTTGTATACATAGATAGTCAGAAGGTTGGTATGTTGACTTAGATAAGCGAGAATGCATTATGCACCCTTAAGTCTCGGGTGCAGACCAGCGTTTTTTCCACAGAACTTATCGGTAATGTTTTCTAAATAAGGACTACACCTGCCTGCTGCTCAGAATAAAATGTAGATATGTGCTTGGGTGGAGCGACGGACCATTGTAATAATGGTGCATGTGTGCTTCTCTTCATCTTATTTTGGTTGTATACATAGATAGTCAGAAGGTTGGTATGTTGAGTTAGATAAGCGAGAATGCGTTATGCACCCTTAGGTCTCGGGTGCAGACAGGCGTTTTTTCCATAGAATTTAAAGGACTACACCTGCCTGCTGCTCAGAATAAAATGTAAATATGTGCTTGGGTGGAGCGACGGACCAAGGATATTTCTGTTTTATACATGTACAAAGGCTGGTGCCTTTTTAATATGTGTGTGCATATTAATATGATTCTAGTTCATGTTATATTTATATTTGGTTATTTATTTTACATTTAATTAAGTTTGTTCAAGTTTTAAAATAAGTTATGTTATTAAGTAAAGTTAAATGGAAAAATTATCTATAGTAAGAGTCAATAAATTGTGAGTAACGTTTACTCTAATTCATGAAGAAGGAGGCTGATGACAAATCATTGAGTATTCCATTAGGAAATACTCGTCTTTGGACCAAATTGGAAACAGGAGTTTCTGAGCGAGCAATTTCAAGGATAAACAGTGAACTGAAAAATATGAAATGACACACACACTGCACTGACCACCCAGTGTTTCAGTGACAATTGATAAGGACCGATGAGAACATTTTTTTGCATTGCCAAACTGTGCTGGCCATCGTGTACTGAATTCTAAAACGTTCAAAGTTGTACTAGGGGAAAAATATATAGAATACACATTTTCAATAAAACTAACAGGAAAAAAGTTATTTACAAAAACATAACATGTTTTCAACGCACTGACTTACGTAAAATTACTTGCAGGCATTTGTACGTACATGTACAGAGGCATTGACCTACCCGCCCACCCATAAACACAATTTGGTTTTGATCCACCCGCCCACCCATACATGCAATTTGGTATTTCCTTTTCCATCCAGACAAGTTGAAAAGGAATAGGGAAAGACCAATTACAGGAGTAGACAATTTCGACAAAAGTGTGATAAGACGATTATTTTATGAGTTTCACTTTAAGAGAATTTAACTTACAACATTAAAATTACTATTTGAGGAATTGAAAGAGCTGCATCTGCTGCACTCTATTGGAAGTTTTTGGAACTAACCTTTACACTATCGACGGATCCTTTATTTCATTTCAGATATATTTGTTAATCCCGTTTGAGGCAAAGAAGAGGCTAGGTATATATCCACAAGCGAATATACCTTTGCCGCAACATAACCGTTTGCCACAAGCGAATGGTTAAAACTTGATAGAAGCAAAGGTGATTTTTTTTTACTGAATTCTATTTGTTTTTAGAAACTAACAGAGATAAAAGTTTTTGTTGTTGTTTCAGAACTGTTATCTGAGTACATTATATTGTATATATGGGCTTAGAGCATAATTTTCCATGAATTCATGTGTACACACTCTAATTTCTGCAAAAATAACAATTTATTCCAAAATAAATCAGTAAGTTTTAATAATGCTGTAGTTGGAAAGAATAACATATTCATTGAAATTAATGAAATATTTACTGACAGATAATTTTAATTAGTTTTAGGTAATTATATTCGATTATCACTAATTAAATCTATTGATGAAAACAATGTAGATGTGGCGCATGCGCCACCCGCAAGGATACCTTTTGGGGCAAACAATCGTCAACAACCTATCGTGTCGCATGTGCTTGTGCGAGAAAAAAACCTATAGGGAAGGTCGGGTGACGCAAAGGACTCGCAGTAGTTCAATGTCGCATGGATCCGCAAGACATCTTCATGCGATGAATTAGTTTTAATACTTACCTTTTAAATTATGTTCCAGGTTTAATAGTTTACTCAGAAGGAGGGAGTTGACGTTAAAATGTAGATTCAGCATTGATTAATTAATTTAGACAAAATGTAACATCAATCAATATAGGGGCACGAGGGATGTGCAGCCAGTCTAGCCATTTTCCATAATTTCCAATAGTTAACTATTTAATTTAGAATCATAAAAGCTGGCTCTGATTTGAATAGGTATCAGCATTAAGCGCTCACGCTGCCTAAATTGACGATCAGAAGTCCCACGTGTTTCCTTTAGTTGTGCGGGTTACGGCGCCAAATTTAATCATAACTTGCCACAGCCTCATTAACTGTGGAAATGTAAAAGGTGGATTGGACAACCTTTTACATTTCCATCCACTTGCTGACTGTTTTCCCCAAACAATGGTAGCAGAGCGTGGTTCGTGGACGAATAGGTCGTTACCACTCTACATGTATGGGTGGGCAGGTGGGTGTGTACTTAATCAACTTATGATGTCAATTTTCTTTACTGATTCTAATATGAGAGTAAAAAGCCTTTGGTTGTCATCAATCTTAGCGAAGTCACCATAGTACTGCTAGCTTGTTTAAAACTTGCTTATGTAAAGGATTCAGCAGTTAATAAACTCACACAGCAGCAAACAATTTTACATTAAATACTTTACAGTTTTACTGGAGATGAATCCAAACAATCGAGGTGCAAATATGAGGAATTCTGCTCCCTATCCCCGCCACAGTCACAACAACCAGCACTCAGGCCGGCCAAGTCATCAGCAGAGGTGGCCATCTTTCAAGGATTACCAGTGTTACCCACAGAAGTGAGTAAATTTCATTAGTATGAATAATTATCTTTATTACTATGCTGACAGGCAAGCGTTATTTTTAGTTTTAGTACTTTATCAATACAGAGTGTTTACATAAGAATATAGGACATTTGATGTGTTGTATTATATTTCATATAAAGCTTTTAGTAATTAATACATCTAATGAAAGAACAACTCAGGCTCATTTTTGTGTATAACTTAAAAGTGTCAAGTATGAGCACTGTTTGTCATATATCAAGTCAGTTTTCCGTAACTTTGAATAGTGAACCTTTCCACTCGAGTTAGAATTTTTTCTATTCATTGGCTTTATTGGCCTAGTACATATTTTGTAAACAAAAAAATATAGTTTTATAACTAAAGTAACTATATATTTTACTCACTATTTCCCCTCATAAAAAAAATTATTATGTTTTTGGATTAAGACATTAGATATAAAATATATTGTACCAAATTTAAGTTTTCTAGCTTGTTTGGAAATGTTAAGAATCCTTATATATAATACCTGAAGCCGTTTTGTTTTTTGTCAAGGCAACTCCTCCCTTAGTTCTTAATCAATTTAAACGGTTGGGGTGTCAAAAAATTTGCCTCTGTTCATATTTGTACAATAAGGTCTTCATTTAGATAAATTTCTATACAAAATTAATAAATAACTGGTTAATTAATTTAGGAAGATTAGAGGTTGACAAATTTGTATAATTTAGAGCTTGAGTATACTTGATTATATGGGCGTGTGCATGAACATTTCAGGTGTGGATGCAAGTGTTTGTTAGTTCTTGTTCGTGTGTGTGAGTGTGCGTCTATGCACGCAAGTCTGTGCGTGCATGAGAGGTTGTGCGAGTTGTGTGTGTGCGCACATGAGAGGATGTGTGTGCGGATGAGTGTTTGTGTGTGTGCGTATGCGTTCGTGAGTGCATGTATGTCTGTGCAGGAATGAGTGTGTGAGCGTCTGTTCGTGCATGAGTGTGTGTGTTTCTGTCTGAGTGTGTCATTTTTTTCTGTTTCTTCTTTTAGATGTAATATTATCATCATTATTATTTGTTTTTTTCTCCTGCGGCCTCTGGTATGAGGAGTTTATTTTGTATTTGTCATTTGTATTTGATAATATGAATATTAAGTATTTTTTAATGTAAGTTTTCCATTCACCAGGAAACAGTCATTTTATTGATAACTACTTGGTCCTCTCGCACAGACTTTAGCCCATGAGAGGATCATTCTCAGTTATATTTCTATTGTTTTAACAGCTGTTGGAATCTAAACAAGTGTGTTTGTAATATTGATATGGTTAGATCTTTCATAATGTTAAACCATGATTTATTCACATTCAGTTGTACCGCTCCGCTTCACTGGACTTAAAGGTTTCAATTGTAATCTAATGCAGTTATTTTATTAATTTAATCTTCAGCAGTTAAACAAAAATAAGTGAAATGATCACGTTATAAATAGGCTAAGAATAGTATTGGGTGATTATACTAATAATAAATGAACATACTACACACTAATAGGTGTGTTTATACTAATAGGTTGCAACTCAAGTAAAGTGAGTGAGATACTGTAAGTACATTTAATATTATGATTTTATGATAATACAGTTAACCTCTTGTAAATGTATAAACTAGTTCACGTTAGGGCTACTATTTTAATAAATTAAATGATAAATATAATAAAGTACCCTTTTATTCATTTTTATAAAAATATATTACCGGTTTCGGCTAATATATTTTTATAAAAAATATATTATATTTTTTATAAAAAATATAATATATTTTTTATAATAAATATATTATATTATTATTATTAGCCTAATAATAAATATATTAGGCTAAAGATGGCCTAAGAGCCGAAACCGGTAATATATTTTTATAAAAAATGAATAAAAGGGTACTTTATTATATTTATCATTTAATTTACAGTTAACCTCTATTATTTATAGAGGTGTGCGAGTAGTGATTTTTGAGGTCGAGTCGAGTAGTTGGCATTTTTTTTTAGTATCGAGCGAGTATTTATAGAAGGGTTTCCTGTTCACCCAAGGCAACTGTAAAAGGCAGATACCATCTTAAGCCTATGTTAAGTTTTCCAGATTCGTAAATATATACATCTAAACTGAACACAATAATATTGATTTATTGTTTGTAACTGTAACATTTGACAAATAAAACTTTTTACTTCCTGCCTTCCCATATTTTTATTTGGCATTGTTTTGTTTAACATTTTTCCCTTTTTCATAACTAATATGATGAAAGAAACTAAGAAAGTATATTATTAATTGAAACAACGTGGATTGTAAAGATTTAATCTGTTCACTCATAGCACAGATCAGATTTTCTATGCAAGCCAATTATACTGTTTCACAGCCAGCCGATATGTTTATCTGGTGGTTCAGTTCAAAGTGCACCACAAAACCGTAGATAAGCTTGTTGGCAAAAGCTGCATCCAACCAAACGGATGCTAAAATTCAGGCGTCATCGCCAAATGTAGTCATTTGCTTTCAGAATTGCCTCCTCTCATCAAAAAATTGATTGTGTACATGCCAAGAAGAGTGGATCTGTAATCTGTGGGTATTTAATTCAGTAATAACAAGGTTACAACTAACCGGAAATAAGCTCTGAATTATATAATCAAATTTGAAAATCTGGATGACAAAGACTGTAGTTAAATCGATTGATAATAATAACTAAGCAGGTTTACTAAAAATAAATTTTAAAGTCGCTTAGGATGAATTAGTTTTTAAATTATGATTGGTAATGAAATGTGTGCAACTTGAAACTGAGGCTACACTGGACAACAGATAAATAATTATTTCATAACGAAAAATTCATGAAAACCTGGCGTAATTGAATGAAAACCATAGACGTAGTCGGCTAATATAATATAGGTCTAGCCGATATTGGCGACGAGATGCAGTCTGAAATTTAAACTTATGAATAAAAAACGAGACGTTTTATAAGGCTTCGGTTCAATAAAAATTATTTTCCGAATCTCTAAATTCGTCGTATCTTGTTTAGAAAAGGTCTTCCAACATGTTTCTCCCTCACTTGGGTTGATTCATGATTGTTTTACAGTTTACATCAATGTCAATGTAAACAGGGAACTGTTCAGTGAGTTTACGTATCAAAAATCATACTTTACCACCTTTTACACTCCAACTGTGTTATTGTCTAACCTAGTCAGGAAACCGTTCAACAAATTGACAGGAAAAAATATCGTATGCGCAAATATTACACACAGTTTTGGTGATCTAAGGTGTTTACGGAATAATAATTAATAGGTGTTCGCCACGGATATATATAGTTTTTTATTTGACGTAAAATAAATCAATAATGTTGTTTCACATGCTGCTAGAACGCCATTACCATATTTTATATACGATACAGTATTTTCTTACATCAAATCATTGGACAATTCCCTGCTCAGATTAAAAAACAAAATAGACATCAATCGACTCGCTAAATCTAAATCTCAACCCTAATAAAACCCAATTACTTAATTTTCAATTAAAAACAAAAGAAAAACTCCCTGGCATTTTTTTAATTAATAAACAATTAGCCTGGCAATCTTCCGCAAACTTCTTAGGGATATGTATTGACCAAAATTTAAATTGGAAAACGCATATACAAAAGATTAAACAAAAATTGAATTCTGCATGCTTCTCAATTAGAATATTAAGGGATTGCGTAAATATTGAAACATTAATGGTGGTCTATTATAGTTATTTCTTTTCAATAATGAAATATGGACTCATACTATGGGGTAGTTCCACTAAGTCAAATGAGATTTTTAAACTGCAGAAGAAATGTTTAAGAATAATAACTAGATCAGACTATAGGAGTTCCTGCAAGCCACTATTCCAGAGACTTGAGATTTTAACACTTCCATCTTTATATACTGTATGAAGTTTTACTATTCACTTTTAAAAATTTGAATGTTCATATTAACAATAGTCTAAATCATGGCCACCAAACAAGAAACAAGGATAAGCTGTTGCAGTTTCCTCAACATAAACTTACTATTTTTGAAAAAACACCATATTATATGGGTATAAAATTTTGGAATAAGCTGTCTCTTTCACATGTTCCAGATATAAAAATTTTTAAAAACAGTCTAAAAGCATTTTTTCTAAAAAAAAACTATTATTCAATAAATGAATTTTTGGAAGATGAGAATGTTGCATTGCATTAAATTACGTTAGTTCTATTTTATTTATAGACTATAGTTTAGACCTTAATTTCATTAAGGCTGACAAACCACCTGTTTACTTCAGATTAAATCTGTATATTGTAAATGTTATGTGGCAATAAAGAATTTGAATTTGAACTCGCAAGAAATATGCGATAATTTCAGTTCCGAAAATGAGCTGAACGATTCTTTGCAAGTACGTACTGTATACTACAACCAAGATGAACTTTCGCCTAGAAAAGATAGGAAGTTCGATTCTTGGGATCTAAAGTGACCCGTTCTCAGTACCCTTTTGATTCAGCGGTATTATTGATGTGAACGAAACTATGCATAATTTCCACGGTGTACAGACCATTAGATTTGTATCGGTAACAGTTCTTTTTGAGCATCTTGAACCGGATCTCGTTCGCTTTCTGGGGTCATAAAGACACTAACCTGAACTTCTGTTTTATTTTAGCTATTTTAGGTTAGGTTACAAGTTACTAGTAGACTCAGATAACCAACATGTGTGATCGCTTCCTTCCCAGCTCTGTTGTTCACTATGAATTGAACTAGTTCAAATCATAATGACGAACTCGTCCACTACGTCTACTAGTTCATTTGACTGTCGTCGTGTACTACCTTTTCTTAGGCGTATTGTTTAGTTCATAAGTACGCGTACCAAGCTGTTAATGTACGATTAAGAGTAAAATAAAACAAAGAATCGCACATTTTTTATTCATAAGTTATAAAACTGTTTACTCTTGAAACTAAATTAAGATGTAAATCTGATAAAATTCATGAAATGCAATATTCGATCGAATTTCGAGTAGTTTCGGAAGCTTCGAGCTGAGTTCGAGTAATAAAATACTCGATCAAAAACTCAAAGTTTCGAGTACTCGCACATCCCTAATTATTTATAGTCAAAAGTCAGATCCCAAGGCGTGTAACGAGTGCAGCAAGTGAGGGGGTTGGCATGCTGGGGTGTCTCCTAGTATATTAGATTGTTCATAAAAAGGCTTTCATTATGCAGTTATTTAATTTTTCTCATTCAAATGTTAAATGTTCACAATTGCAGTAATGCAAGAGGCTATTAGATAATAACCATTACAACTGTTTTAGTGACAGTGGATCACCAGGCAAGGATTCTGTGTTCTATCCAAAGCCACCCCATCCTCATGGGCAAGGAAATGTGGCTGCTCAGAGTGCAAGTCACTATCCACACCCTTCACTTCTACCAGCTCACTCTGACTTAGCAGGAGACATGCGACAGCTCTCACCTCCTCTTCACCATGCACGAGTTCAGGTAACTGTTGTCAAGTTGTCTCTGTAACCTGACTCACAAGTTATAATAAAATCAAAATACGTCAAAATCATTATTATTAGTGACTTTGGTATATATATATATATATATATATATATATATATATATATATATATATATATATATATATATATATATATATATATATACATACTGACTAACTCAAACATTATTGTCCTTTATTTCTGTGTGTCTAACTTTATCTATCACTAGCTGAGCTCACAGAATTATTCTGTTCAAATTTGAATAAATCTGTGCTCATGTTTGGATTTGTGAAACACTTGTATTTTAAAATAAAAGAGCATGTTCTGACACCAAACATTCATTTTTACCTTTTGATACTATTCTGATGTGTAGTTAACTTCACTGTTACCCTATTTTTGAAACTTCATTATTGAGTGAGCTTTATTTGTTGTTGCGTTGAAGGAGGGAGGGTTGCCTGTCAGAGGAGGCCCCCTACTCAGCATCAGCCCAGGACTGCTCGGTCCCCCGCACTTAGACATTAACCAACGAGGCTTGGAGTTCTCACCTCGACGTAGTGTACCACCAGGTAGGACCACATGTTTGTGTCATATTCTTTGTATGTACAAAACCTTGGTAAATATGGAATATAGTGTCCCACCCGATTTCATGATTTTTTTTTAACTAGTCAATATTTAACTGTAAACACACAAATCAATCTAATTTTTTTTTTTTCAGTATTGCCAATTTTTGACAAAACGATTGGAAAAACTTTTTTTATAATTTTACACAAAAAACGCATATTACATTAATCTTTTGTAGTTTTATATCCTGAACACGAATATGACATCAAATTATACAGGGTGTCTCTGTGAACTCTCTGATAAACTCTATTTGTTGTTGTTTCTGGTTCATTTAGAATCACAAATATAATACTTAAAGTGTGTGGAACACCTCGGTTATCTTTCCAGCCACCATTTCGTTTTTTCACTTTTAAATTTATATTTCAAAATCCAAAAAGTGTGTTAAGATTTAATTTTGCATGATCCTTTATAACATAAACATGCATTAATTTGGAGAAAAATTATTGGTTTTTCTGTATCGTTATTTTCAAAATGGCGGCAATTAAAAATCCTAAATAACTCCTACACCAATAATTATAATAAAAATTACAAAGAATAATGCTTTTTAGAAAACTTTTATTACAAATCCAATGATATAACAATTTCAAAATCGGATGAAAAATAACAAAGAAATGATCATTTATGTAACAGTATGAACAATACAATATGCCAGTACAATGGGTAACACATGTATCAGCTGATATTATTAAAGTAATTTATGATATTCCTAAATCAGATGTTTACATAAGCTTTGTTGTTGTACTAGTCAGCTACCTCAAAGTGATTTAGATAGCTTTATCCTAAATTGGTGTGATTAAACAAACTCTAACACTTCGGAGTTATAACTACCTTGAACCGGAAAAACTGAAGATATGTCTACGGGTAGATACAACTCCAGTGTAGCAGTAGCTTCCTTTCAAGTCTGTACTTGTTTCCCCCACTCTGCACTGTCGCTGTATATCATGTGATTCATCATTCACGTGACAGCTACAGCATAGTTCAGTACAGGGTTTAATGATATTTAATTGTTGGAACAGTTGTAGACAATAGTACCACATCTTCATCGGAAGACGAAGGGGACGTTGGCCGACAACTCGCAGATAGGGCTTTATTTGTTAAATTGCTGACAGAAAACAGTGTTTTATTGGAAAAATCTTGATTACCGAAAGTTACTTATGAAAAAAAGAAGGCGTGGGAAAATATTTGCGCAACTTACTCTCAAGCTACAGGCCAAGAAGTTACACAGTCATCACAAATGTCCAAAATGTTGCAAAATTTGAAAAAAAAAATCAGATGTAATAGCAGTGGGAAACAAAAAAATTCAATTGAAAGACTGGGAAGTACTCTTTTTGTCATTGTTGGGTGAAGCAGACAACCCAGTATTTAACAAAGTACCTGGAAGTTTGTGCAGCAGGGGTGCAACAATCGGAGTTAAGTGGGAAAAAAATTTCATGTAACCAGTGACAAAAAAATCTGCCAAAAAAATTAGTCAGAAATCTGCAAATTCTGATGAAAACTCTGTAAGACCTAATACCAAAAGGTTATTGACCCATGAAATGGAGGAAATACGATTTAACAACTACTCAACTACAGAGACTTGTTCTCTTGCAACAATATGAATTGCAGAAAATTCAAATTGAAAAATAAAAGATTCAACTAAAATAACTAAAGAACGATTTAGTTGAAAAGGAAACACAAACTGACGAAATGTCACACATTTTTACCTATGACATATTATCATTGTAATTTTAATCTATTTGTATTGTATAAATGAAACCTAAACCTACTATCCCTGTTCCTGAGTAAATAAATATAAAAAATTAAAAAAAAAACCAAAAATAAACATTTGGACAAGAAGTGTACTTGTACACATTGCAATAGACCCTAGTACAATATACTGTTGCCCACCGTATCTGTGCACATTGCTCTTTAAGCAGGTTGGGCAACTAGGCAAGGGACAAGGAGGTGGCACAGAAATACAGTGGGCTACAGTACACGGGGCTTACGGCGTATGTCAACCGCCTTTTGGCCGTGTACAATGGCAAAGGCTGTGTTTTAATGAAATATGTTTTAGATTTATTTATTATTATAATGTTTTATTTATTTATTTACTCAAGGAACAGGAATGGTAGGTTTAGGTTGCATTTATACAATACAAATAGATTAAAATTACATTGGTAATATATCATAAGAAAAAGACATAATAAAAAAAAATAAATTGCCATGTATAACTATGATAATTAGATAAACGTTTATGTCATTTTACTTTTGTTCACCACGTTGTTTTGTTGCAACATTATCATACATCTCTTCATCTCCTACTTCAATCATCTGATCCATATCTTCACCCATTTCTTCAAAATTTAAAGGGTCTTTTAGATGTTTAGCAACATTGTGTAGAACAGCATATCATACCACTAGTTTTGGTACTCTTTCTAGTAACACTCTTACGCTGTTGCCAAGAGTTGGAAATCTTTTCTTGAGCTGTCCAAATTCTCTTTCTCTTGCGTTAATGCGATTGAATCTTCGCTGAATGTTCTCTTGAGGTGTCTTGAAAGGTGTAATCAACCACGGGGAGATACCATAGCCAGAGTCACCAAGCAAACAAGCATCACCATCATATCGAGAAATTATGTTTTGAACATCACTCCTTCTCCATATTCTTGACTCATACATCGACCCTGGTCATTTAGCAGAAATACTCATAAACCTTTCTTCTGCCTCACAGGTTGCCTGGACATTGACACTTGCATTATCTTTTGCAATTGATGTATTCATCACCAAACATGGACGGTTTATTTATTTCAATGTGGGTACAGTCTAATGCGCCCAAAACAGTTAGTAGACTAAAGTGTTTTGCCACATGACATTTAAGTTCTTGATCTATTGCACTGGGCTAGAAAAATGAATCCAGTTATCAACTTTATCCAGTATGCAACCCATCACATAATTAATATTTTTACACACTGTCCAACGGTCAACTCCAATGTCTTCGGCTACGCCGCTCAGGAAGCCAGCAGGGTCAGTAGTGTAATAAAGGAAAATCTCCATACGTTGTCTTGTAGAAAGTGTTTTCCCACGAGTTTCATCACATGCAGCAGGAATTCGGATGTCACAAAATCAATATTTTCTGTTTCAAAAAGCATAAGCTCCTTGCACCTGTTCAGCACTCTTCTTTCTCGGAACGTTTTTTCTCTCCCTTAAATGCATAAGCATTGCCATTATGAAGTGGAGTGGCAACTGACAAAGTGTAGTGTGCCTGTCCCCTGACTCCAAAATAATAACGTTATAATTATACCTATGTCAATATATCTTCACTTTAATGACATCATAAGTGAAGTTATAACTACTAAACCGGAAAAAAAGAAGGTACAACTATGAGGTAGATATAACTACCTTTTTAATCACACCAAGTGAAGGTATATGTGGAGTGGTAGCATCATCTCCGTTTTAATCACTTCACCAATAGTGCTAATCTAACCCAACCTAACTAGTTGATATTAACTAGTTAAAAATAATCTTGAAAATTGAGTGGGATATATTATACTCTTATTTTTACAAAAATGTTTTATGAAGAGAAAAAAAATCATCTAGGCTTATGATTTATTTAAGGTGGTTTATATATGTTTAATTTAAAACACAAATGGATTTAAAATTATTTAAGCACCGTTGCTAGAGGTATTTGCTGGTTTTATTAATGTACTTCTTTGCCGAATATTAATCTAGATCATTATCATTTTTAAAAAAGGTGGTAAAACTATACAATTACTTAGTTAACTTCAATTCTTTTTATATTTTTATATGATAAGTAGTAAGAAAAATTAAAATCAAGTGTTGGAAAGCCATCGTTCACGTTGCAAAGCGATAAGAAGGTTTAATATCCACACTCTTATCACTGAAATTTCGGAGACCTTGCGCCGCGGCAGTAATGGTTAGGTTAGGTTTTTGTATTGTAGAATAAACCTGTGTTAACGTATTTTCACTATCGCAAACAATACCACCGTATGTGTATGGGAGGGTGGGTGGGCAATACCATCATGTGTGTGGGAGGGTGAGTGGGTCAATACTACCGTATGTGTATAGGAGGGTGGGTGGGCGATACCACCATATGTGTATGGGAGGGTGGGTGGGCAATACCACCGTATGTGTATGGGAGGGTTGGTGGACAGTACCACCGTATGTATATGGGAGGGTGGGTGACAGACATGCAACTATAGCTTGGTAGTGACTCTTCTGAGTAATGTATATAAAAAAATGCACTGCATAAACATTTTCAATACTACAATACGTGTGTGGGTGGGTCAATGCCATTGTACATGTGTGGGTGGGTCTATACTACTATACGTGTGTGGGTGGGTCAATGCCATTGTACGTGTGTGGGTGGGTCAATACCACTGTACGTGTGTGGGTTGGTCACCCTTTGTCCATGATTCAAAGTAATTTTGCTATGGTTGAGTCTCTAAACGTATGGACTTAAGCTTAATACGATAGTAAATGTTCTAAATATTACTTAAAAGTACTTCTAATATTATGATATCGATAAGTACATACGGTATTGATGTTCGTTCAATGCATAGTAGAATTCTATTAATGTTTCAATAAAATAAGTCCAAATACAAAGTAATTCTGTTTTATTTATTTTAATTATCAATTTACCATATTGTTAAATGTTTTAAAATTAAGCGTGTTCAGGATTGTTTGAAATAAAATTGTAATTAGAATTCAATATGCGAGTCAAATTAAAAGATTATATTTGTTATTAATTTTAGAGAACCTTATGAATTAGACAGGTGACATAGCCTATTGTAAGTGGCCTGCCAGTATTCTTGCATGAACGAAAGGTCACTTAAATCTTTTAGCCGCCTTCAGTCCTCAGATAGAAAATTACGGATCGCCTTTTCTGTACAGCCAAGGATAACCGTGCTCGCGGACTCACTCTGCTAACCATTCTCACCACATACTACTATTTCATTTTTATGTCCAAAGAGTAATAAGTATTTTCCCTGTAAAGTTTTGTTTATTTTTTAATAATATAGTGCTATGATTACGAAGGTGTGACAAAACAAATACTTTTCTTATATTTTTAAAACGCCAAAAAAAGTGTTATTTGTTATTATTTTTGTTAATATTTGTTCTTATTTTTATATTTACTTGTTTGAATTTGTAGGGATAAAGATAGATGAAGGTTTTTATTATACTAAAATTATTTTAAAAATTTTCAATCCATATTTTTCTCTCATAAAATTGTATACATTTGACAACATTTCCTAACTTAGGGTGAGGAGCACTTTACCACACAATTTATATTTGAACTTTTTTGGGTAAATAATATATGATAAAACAAAATGCAACGATGAAATAACAATTATACAACAATAATATAAGAGAAGGCCTAGTTGCTGTTCACAAATAAAGTAGATGCATATTAACTTAACAATTTATAAAAGTTAGTGTTGATAAAAAAATCATTTATTTAAAAGTTTTATAGGCCTAATCAATAAAAATTATACCAAACAGATAATTCAGAAACATAATTTAGAAATTCACTGGTAACTAATATTTTTAGTACTTTTCAATCATCTTATCAGTAAAAATAAACATTTTTAGAAAAATACCCCACCCTGGCCCGCTTCTATCAACCTCTCCTCAAGGTCACGTACATCTCTAAGCTGGGCCATCTGTATGGTGTTATCAACCACCGTATGTGTATTCCATAAGCGAAAGCCTAAAGTATGTGTTGCAGCTGTCAGGTCAGGATCTGTTTAGGCCACATTACCTTATCGTAGTCTTGCAATCCCAGAATTATTCTGTATGATTGTAAACCAGTAATAATTATTAGCCAGTTATTTACTTTCCTAGCCATAAATCGTACCAGACAAAATTTGCACTTAAAAAACGCCTTTGTTTTATCTTGTATCCGTTCTGAGTTTGTTAAATATCAGTAGAGCTTCTAGTTTATATGTATATAATTAATAATTTAATGATCTGTCTTGTTTTTCAGACTTACGGTTAAGTCCTCTGCAAATTCCTCACTCTCCGCCTTTTTTCCGTACATCAGGTCAGGATGATGGTCGAAAGGTAAGCGGTACATATTAAAAGTAGAAATTAAGTCACAATATGTTTTATTTGACATGGACATTGTATATCAGCTAAAGTTTGCCACAAATATCTTGCCATCTTTCTTTTGACTTTGTAACCAATTGGTCGGTAGCGTAGTTGGTTCAATCCCAGCTTCATGTGCTAAAGGTTCTCAGTTCGATCCCAATCAGAGTCAATAAATTTTGAGAAGGATCAGCTGATAATCACCGGCTATTCATTTGTCATTGGGCTATTAATTAATGACACTTTCTAAGGAATAAGTTGGCCTTAGTTTGTAACAATGACTACATTCGCTCATCTACACTCATCACACTCATTCGAAATCCATATTCGCCCATATCTTGACGATCGGCGTCTTACGAATAAATAAATTAATAAATATAAAGGAATACAGGAAAAAATACATAGTGTTGAAAAAGGAAATGTCTTTAGTGGAAGATGTGAGTAAAATGTTGGTCTGCTGAATGACTCAGAAAGACATGTATTAACTGCTTGTCCATGGCCCTTTAAAGCCTGTTATACAAAGGGAAGTTTTTACAGTTGAAGCAAAACTACTGCTGCCGCTTTTCTATCAGTGTCATGCCGATGATACATGAAATTATAATATCTTACAACTTTAATATATGTACATTCCTTTAGTTAACTGAAATGTATAAAAGGTACAATAATTACCTTATTTTTTATTTGTGGCAAACACATTTACAGAAGCTAGATTTATGTCAATCATCACACAGTCAATTATAAAATCCTTTCGTCAAAAACTACGTATTGGTACAGTACAACCTTGATTATCCGGCCTCGTTTTATCCGGCAGTCCGTGTCATCCGGTTGGGAAAGTAGATAACTATAAAAGTTATTTACAAGATAAAATTACAATAATCGGAAGCTCCTTTCATTTTTGAAACGCAAATGTCGTACACTAGTGTTTCGGTTTTGCATTTCGCAAATTGCACGTGCTGTATTGACTAGTCACCTTCTCTCGACAAGGGATCGCTTGTTACTGCATAATAATTTAATATTGCGCCTGAAGATCCGAGCTGGTAATGTTTACTTTCGTTCAGTGTGGCTGGCTGGAAGAGTCCATTTCACGAGTGGGGGAAGTGGAATATGACATAAATATCTTTCGTATTATATTGTAAAGCAGCGTGAAATTTGGCGATCATGATACACATAGTTTGTGTAATTACAATTGCTGCAGAGCGTGTTGCATCACATGCAATTGAAGGTGCCCCGCTTACGCGTACAGTCTGTTATCAGTTACTAAATGTGTTTCTCCAATAAAAACCAAGTTATTTTTTACTTATGTTTTATCCGGCTTTAATTGTATCTTGCTTGACCTTCGCCACATTAGGCCGGATATAACAGAGGTTGTACTGTATATAGAAATGTACTTTATTGATTTGGGAATATTTAATAATTTATTGTTTCTTCTACAAACATTCATAGAAAATAAAGTTTACCACCAAATAAATGCAATCAAGAAAGACTATCTAAATGAATTGTTTCAGCATGTTTGTTTTTTGTTTGGTACGATAATATTTTGAGGTATATGATGAAAATATATTACGTATATCGAAAAAATCTTAGTAAATATTCTTATTATTTAGAGATAGACAGTATCGTGAGCAAACTTAATTCCTCCCAAATTTCAAATAATTTTCAGGATGGAGTTTTCCCTGATTAGAATAAAAGAATTAGAAAAAAATAAGTATTTTGAATTAAATTACATATTTAATAGTAAAGCTTATTGTTATTTATTGCAAATTTCATGTAAACACACATAAATATAGTATAAATTTGTCAAATATTATTGTAATATATGTGCCTGGAAATCACACACTTAGTGCTATCAAGTCCTACTCTTTTCTTATAAAATTGTGTGTTTACATAAATATTTAATTACTTTCTTGTTTACATAATTACTACTTTTCAGACATTAAATAATAAGTATGAGCATGTGTAGTGTAGGTTCAGGTGTTGTGTAGAGAAGAGAACTGAGATTTAGGCTTGTCAGTTAGCTGAAAATCAGACCAACACTATGTGGTTCGGATTCCACGTAAAGTTGTAGGTTCTATAGCTGTCCTGGCTAAAATAGTTCTTTCTGAGGAACAGTTGACCTTGACTACATTTGTTCATCTACACTCATTCGCCCATATTTCTACGATCGGCGTCTTACTAATGAATGACTTGACTGTATTGCAGAGTGAAAGTCCAAGCCGGAAGAGACGACGACTCTCCCATCACCAAATAGTGGACTTGGCTCCCACACCACCTCCTCCACTTCCATTGTCGCACCCACACGCTCATGCTAATAACTGGGAAAGACATCCTAGAGTGGTGCGTCACCAACATCAGGCGCGCACCAGAGGAAGGTAAGACATTGGGAACATCGCAAATGTGTTATTCAAATAGTCCCAGACTCTTAGCTGTGAAACAATCGTTGAAAATCTTTGTAAGTAACATATGAATTGTCAAGCCTCTGAAATAATTTAACATCTATATATTTAATTTTGTAAGGCAAATCAGTTGCGTCAAAATTCCAACATAGAGCCTTTGGAAAAGATTTATCTTAAAGCTCTAATATTATAGATGACGGGAAAAATATAAGTTTCGCAGTCTGCCTTAAGGGCTCTGCCCCATTAGCCCTCAAAGTTCCAATTTGAATCTAATGAGAATAAGGTTTTTAATTTTAGTGTGTTTTATACAGTGGTAATATGTAATAAATATTCCAGCTGTTAATAAAACAAATGAAATATTCCAGCTGTTAATGTTTTATGCCCTAATTAACAAGGCACAAGTCCAAACCTTTGAGAAGCTGGTATTCACCTGAACAAACCAGTGTTTACACATGGGCAACTTTATGTTAATAGAGTAAAATCCCCAGACGGAATTAAATTATTTATTGAAAACAGGCCTACAGTCGACCAAAACAACAAAACAATTTTTACAAACAATTTAGTGAATAGAGAAGTTTTAACACAACAATAATACTTTATTAATTTGTATATATGAAGATGAATTTTCAAAACTATTAATAATTCAATGTTATAAATTAAATATTTAACAGCAACATTTGTATTTTATTTATTTGCTAGTTGTTGTAAAATTTTATTCTCAGCTGAATTAAACATGGCCAGTAAATAACTAAAACATAAATTTGTTTGAGCTTCTATTGAGGAGAGGTGCCCAATTATCAAGATACAGTTCCTGCTTGTCTGGCTTGACAAGCCTTTTTTGCATTTACGTGTTGGGTGGACCACCAACGTGACATGTTGCTTAACGTGACTTTGAACCACTGTAAAACTTCATGGTCACACAGGGAATCCAAGCCACTGTCTTATCCCCTTTCCTATGGAGGCTCCAGTTAGTTTATACTCTACATCTGTGGTTTCAAGGCTTTGCCCATTTCGACATGAAATTAACCCTAAATTTGTGTTGCAAGACAGATAGCTGATTTTATATATACATACATGAACTTATTGCTAAATCTTATTGAACTCTGCTTCATACGTTCATATTTGTTATTGCCTTGCCCGTCAGATCTAGGGTCAATGTAAAAATAGGATTTTCATAGAATAATGGTGCGGTTAGTTATTATATCATATTCACCCATATCTTGACAATCGGTGTTTTAAGAATAAATAAAGAAAGAAAAACAAGAAAATATTAAAACAAAACCATTTATATTTTTAAAATTGTGACATTAAAAAGATTTTTCATACACACTTCTGTCACCAATTATTGCTCTACAGACATCCAGATGATGGTTTATTTCAGGTAATTTATATTTTCTCAGAGGCATTTAGACATCTCGAACAATGGTTTTGTAAAGGAGAGGTGCCCCATTGTGCTGAAAGTAAAGACTGTCTATATTTTCCATTTTGTTGAGTTGAGGAAAAGCTTAGTTCTCTACATATTTTGATTATAATATATACACTTTTTTTAATGAAATTAAGAGCAACAGTGAATTTACTCTTCCAGTGTTCTGAGATTAAGTTTAAAGCATGATATAACAACTGTTGCTAACAACAAACAACAGAACATATTACAATTAAATACTGAGGTACTATGAAACAAAGAACAGATTGTGTTTGTTTAGCTGTTTTTGTTTGAAAGTAAAAGAACTTTAAAAAATTTTTACTTTTTAATGCTTTTGTACCTATTATGTTTCAGCATGCAGTAGTTTAGCATTACTTAAAAAAGTTTACTATTTAAAAAATTCATATTTTTAGGCTTGAAACTGTTAGCCTGCTTGGCTTTACTTAAAATCCCTAGATTTGCATACATGAGTAGTAGTTCATTAAATGTGTCATATTAATTTTTTTATTTAGCCCACCAATAAGGAGGCCTCGCTACCGAGACTGGAACTCTGATGGTTTCCCGCTGAATCACCATAGCTTCCTTGCTAGTGCTCACCCACCCCAACCTCAACCTACAGTTGTTACACAGGTAAATTTCAAGAATAATAGTCATTTTTAGTAGTCACTGTTTAATCAGTATATTAACAAACATTAAAGAAGATTGTTGATGTACTGCATATGTTTATCCTGAGTATGTTTATAAATATAAGAATGTTAAGAAATCTTAGAAGTATTGTAAACCGATTATGGTTCAGGGTTCCATATTTTCAGGGAAGAACTGTGTTAAGTTGCTACCTGTACTATTTACAAGATAACCAGCCATTTTGCCCATGCTGGTGATGTGTCAACCGAAATAAATTGCTGAGATCCCCACCCACAGTAAAGACAAAACATTTTGTTATCTTGTAAATAGTGCAGGTAGCACCTTAACACAGTTGTTAAACGGGAAAATATAGATACTAGTTATGACACCGGAACGCTTGCAGTTAAATGGCAAAGATCGTTTTAATACTTATTCTATCTAATCCTATTAACACATTCGCTGCGGCTGCCCCCACCGGTGGGGGCAGGGTCTGTATCCGAATCACGGCGCCCCCACCGGTGGGGGCTTGAGTCACTGTTTACTAGAAAGCCCAGACTGGCCCAGCCATTCGTTGTATTTGTTTTGTTCCACCTCGCTTCGTTGCCTAGTAACCTAACCTTACTTGCCGCGTTGTTAGTTTCGAGTTCTACGACATCTACCATATAGCTGAGCCCCCACCGGTGGGTGCGTACCGTTTCATGCTGTTCTTATAGACTAATACTTATAGTTATATTCCTGGTGCTTTGTGTTGAGTGTGTATATATTGTATTACTGTCTGTACATATATTTCAATATTTTAATAATTGTGACGAAATTATTTGTGTGTATTTTGAAGATTATTTTACTGCCGAACTCTGGAAATTGTGTCGGACTATATTTTGACTACTGAGGTATTTTGACCACTGAGGTACTGAACTACCAAGTATTTTACATAAAAAAGGAGGTTTTGTACAATAAAACGACATTTCAAGTGATTTTGTGTGGGTCAAACAACGGTGATCGAGCGTTAGGAGCTGCGCCCCCACCGGTGGGTGCCAAACTTATGACGTCATTTAATTTTACTGAGGTATTTTGACCACTTAGATACTGAACTACCAAGTATTTTATATAAAAAAGGAGGTTTTGTACAATAAAACGACATTCCAAGTGATTTTGTGAGGGTCAAACAACGGTGATCGAGCGCCAGGTGCGGCGCCCCCACCGGTGGGGGCAAACTTATGACGTCATTTATACAAGGAAAACGTCAAAGAATCAGGCTATCACCAACTTCAATCAACTTCATACACCTAAAGGTAAGTTTTCATGCAATAAAAATTTTCAGCTCCCCCGACACCCTATTGGTTTACTTGCCGCAGCGAATGTGTTAATACTCCAAAGCAGTTTTAAAAAAAACTTATTTTCCAATATTAAGGAAAACCAGAATGATATAAAAAGTCAAACTAAATCTTCAGTTCAGAGCATGTATTATTTAACGTAAATTTAGTTTTACATTACTTTTAACGTTGTTTATGCAATATGCATACTGGCCTTAGCATTGTACTTAAATATTTAGAGTATTTTGTGAAATATCTTTAGGGTAGTATTTAGGAAATGTCAAACATATATTTTGTGACATATTTATGGAAGAGTTAGATAAAACTGATTTTGTTAGAAGAATGATATCCGTATCTTTTGTTGGGCTAACCATATCTAAATATGGGTTAGGTTCAGGTGGTAAGCCATGAATTAGTAAGAGATAAGGCATCAGCAAACATACCTAAGACAACAAGTCCATTACCACCTCATAGTAGACAAAAAATAAAGAGAAGTCACATGACACCTTGCGTAGAGAACAAATAGAAGTCACATGACACCACAAATTTTCAGTTCCACTTTGGCAATTAGAAAGTGCGCTACTCACCCGAGGAAAGTAACAGTAACACTGAAAATTTGTGGTGTCATGCGACTTCTCTTTATTTTTTTTTTACTTTATTTTTGTAAGAGGTGTTAAGTAAGTTTGCTGATGCCCCATTACTCTTAGTAGATATATCTAAATATGGTGTGTTGTTTCAGGTGCCTGTGACTCTGCCATTGTCACTTTACTCGACTCCTCTCACAGTCTGCCAGGCTGCCACCACTTCTCCCTCTCCCTGCATCTACAACCCTGCTTGTCAGGTAACACACCGAACATAGCTTTACTAGTTCTTAGATGGCCTACTTGAGTAGTCAATGTAAAGTGTTAGTAGGGGATGATTTTACAGTAAAACCTGTCATATCCTGCCTAATGTGACGTCAGGGTAGGCCGGATAAGTTAGAGGTTAGATATGGAATTACCATTATAAAGGCGTGGTTTTTGTGTTGCGAATGCATCTCATGTATTGCGGTTACGCTTTAAAGGAATTTCCTAATTAATGAATTTTTTAATACTGTATTCAATATTTTGAATATTTTGGAGGGGTTTTCCAAAATATTTAGTAATAATTTGATAAAATAGCACACTTTTTGTAATAAAAATAAAAAATAAACTACTTTTTTTAATAAAAAATACAGTATTCTAGAAAAATTGCTGCAGGAAAGCCCTCATTACGTTCTCCTTTCCCAAGGTCAAACGCTGGGAACTAATATTTCTTCCATTTGTCACCGATCCGCCTGTGCCAGTTATCAGAGGTTCCAGATATTACAGGGCCGGATATGCCAGGTTTTACTGTATTTGGGAATAGACTAGATAGAATCCAACTAGCTTTTAATTTAAGTTTTAACTCCATACATCATAACAGTTCTTAAAAAAGAAGATAAAACGATGAAAATATGTCTCTTTCATTGTTAAATATTACAACAAAAATGAAACTACCACTTTTAGTGATGTTCAATATGTGACTACAGGTGCCTTCACCTTTTGGCGGGTGCCTTCCCCACCATCATCCCCCACCACCAGCGCACCATCACCACCATCATCACCACCCTCCACCTCCACTCGCCACAGTGCCACCCTACCTGGTGGCACCAGCACCTCGGACTGAACCAGCTCCTCTCGTACAAGTGGCTTCGCCACCGTCCATTTTATTTTCAGAGGTCAGTACTTTACATTTTTCAATCTATTTTGGCAATAAGAATACATCATAAATGTGATGACAGAAAAGAATTGTGTTTTACTGTCTATAGTCAAAGTCAAAATATCTTTATTTACAATATGTACATGGTACAATAAATAGCGTCACTACAACTAAGTTACATCAGAGGGTTTTATTTTAGTCTACATCATTTTGATAGATAAAATTCTTCAAAAGTATAAAAGCTTTCTGCACTAAATAATCTTTCAACATTTTTTTAAATTTCTTAATATCTTCAATTTCGGTTATATTTTTTGGAACTGATTTAAGAAATTTTATTCCTGCATAAGAAGTTTTTTTTTATAAAATTCTAAATTATGTTTAGGTATTATTAATTCATTCTTATTCCTAGTATTATAAGGGTGGTTTTCACAATGAATCTTGAATTTTGATTGGTGGGTCTTAACATACATAACACATTCTAAAATATAAAGACTATGCACTGTTAAAATATTAAGTTCAGTAAAGATATTTTTTACTGACTCATCCTTATTCATTTTTAGCATTATTCGTAGTGCTTTCTTTTGTAGAATTAGAATTTTATAGAAGTTTTCTTTCGTGGTTCCTCCATACACTCCTATCCCATATGCAATGTGGGATTGGATGTGGGCATGGTAAACAATCTTTAGTACTGACAAACTGCATAGATAAGAGAGTCTTTTGATTGCATAAAGCCCAGAATTGATTCGCTTAATAATCTGTTCAATATGTAGATTCCAGCTAAGGTTGTTGTCTATGGTTAGACCGAGAAATTTTGTGTAAGAAACTTGATCCAAACTAGAATTGTTTATTACTATATTAGGATTTGAACGTTTTCTATCTTGTTTTGTACTAAAAGAAATAAAATTAGTTTTATCGGTATTTAGAATTAATTTGTTGTCGATGAAAAAATGTTCTAATTTTGAGAGTTCCAGAAATGCGGTTACTTCTAATTCAGCTTCTGTTTTTGCAGATATAATAAGATTTGAGTCATCAGCAAATAGGCACAGCTGGTTTTTGGCATTTTCAAGATCACTGAGGCAGTTTGGCTGTCCTTTATATAACATATAAATAGTAAAGGACCTAAGATTGACCCCTGGGGTACCCCATTTTTTACTATTTGGGTTTTAGATTGAAATTTTTGTAATCTATTATTTTTTGTGTGTGATATTTAAACATATTGTTTTCTTATAGATAGATATGACTCAAACCATCTTAGGTGAATATTATTGATACCAAGATTTTGTAATTTTTTAAGTAAAATTTCATGAGATATGCTATCAAAAGCCTTTGATAGGTCCATGAATATTCCTGTTACATTTTCATATTTGTCAATTGATTCTATTACCGATTCAGTGAATTCTACTAGTGCGGTTATGGTAGATTTGTTTTTTCTAAAACCATGTTGTTCCTTGTCATACAGATTATTTTCTTCTAGATGTTTGACTAATCTGTTATACATGGTTTTTTCAAAGATTTTTGAAACGGATGGCGAAATTGAAATCGGACGATAATTTTGAATATCTGTTACGGTGTCTTTTTTGTAGACAGGAATGACCTTTGAAATTTTTAATTTGTCAGGAAATATGCCAGTAATTAAAGAAGAATTTACTAAGTGTATTAATGGTTTAATTAAAGAGGATTTTGAAAATTTTAACAATTTCACAGGCACTCCATCATACCCACTACTTGATTTATTTTTTAGTGAATCGAAAATTTGATTTAACTCTACTTCACACAAAGGTGGACATTGAAATTTGGGAAAATTCATGTTGTTGTTCTCTAATTTTGACTGAAATATATATGAAGGAAGGTCTTTTAACAGTGCATCTGTCACATTTATAAAATAATCATTAAAGGAGTTTGCAATGAGAGATGGATCACTTATAGATGAATCTTTTGTTTTTAAGACAAGATTCCCTTCACATTTATAGCTATTATTTTTTGTTTCATTATTTATAATTTGTTTTGCTGATATTTTCAGAATTTTTAATTTTGGTATCAAAATAATTGTGTTTACAATTTAATAGTTTTGAGTTGTATTGTTTAGTTTTATTCTTAATTTCATTTTTAAGGCTATCAGATTTTATCAACCTTAACAATTTATTAAGACGTATAATTTCATTTTTTTCATCTTTTAAAGCTTCTGTGATCCACGTCTGTTGTTTATTTTTTTTTTTAATTTGCACAAGGGGAAAACAGAGATTGAAATAGTACTGAAAGATTCTATCAAAACAATCATACTTCTCATTAATTGGAGAACAGAAGACTGGAAGCCAGTCTTCTTTTTCCAAGAGAGATTTGAAAAGCGCCATATTGTCAATTGAAAATTTTCTTCCAGCAAATGTTAAATGTTGTGTAGTTTTTACTTGAATTTGTAAAAGTTCTAGCATTTGTGCATCGTGATCAGATAAGGCTGTTATAATTCCGGAGACTTTGATTTCATTTTTATTATTAAGATTTGTCAGAAAATTGTCGATACATGATTTAGATGTTTGTGTCACCCGAGTCGGAAAGTCAATTAAAAAATTCATTCCATGGCGATTAAGAATGTTCTTGAGATCTCTCGTCTCTTTAGATTCATCTAACATGTTAATGTTAAAATCTCCTGTAATGATTAAATATTTGTCTTTCCCTATAAGAAATTCTATGAGAAAATTTAATCTCTCTAAAAACTCTTGATTTTTAAATTGAGGTGTCCTATATACTCCTGCCAATATGAAACTAAACTTTCCTGCTTTAAATTTAGTGGTACAACATTCAAATAGTTTGTCTTCACATAATTCTAGTATGGCAGAGTAAACCACATGCCTCCCCTTCAAACCCCCCTTTGACAGAATCACTACACCTCCTCCAGAAGTTGTAGTACGAGAGTAATATGAAATTAAGTTGTAATTTTCTAAATTGAATCTTTCAAGTTCAATTGATGACATATTGTGTTCTGTTAGTACAACTATTTGAGGATCTAATTCGGACAAATTTATTTGAAGTGATTCTTTACGGGAGTTTAAGTCCCTGATATTTTGATGAAAAATTTTTAAATTATTTTGGTTTTTATTGAAATTATTTAAGTGGGGTGTAGGACCTGATCCACTAGGGAGTTTAAAGGCAAGGCACCCGGTGTCACACTGTTGATTTGGTTAAAAGGTATTACATTTACATTAATTTCGGAACATGAGACATCTGGAGCTGTACAGGAATTGGAAAATAAGTTACTATTAGTATTAAAATTAGTTGTAGACTTAATTAATAAAGGTGGGAAGTCATTCATTGGCGCTGTCATAGGTACATCATAATGTTCTAACGGGATTGTATGTCCAGTATTGCTACCTGCTTCATTGAAATCTGTGGATGTACATTGCTGTGATGTTGGTCTTGCAGCTTCTGGACTTACTGAGTCTTCTTCCTGTCTTGCACTAGTAAGCTTTGTGGTAGTCGTTTTTGTCACTTCCGTGGAGATACTGCTATGTCCCTCATTGGCTTTTGTTGATTCCAGATCTTTTTCTTTACTTGACACATATATTTTTTCCAAGTTATCAAAAATGTTGTGAGCTAATTGTGTTTTCCCTCTGCTATGAAGGTGAAGCCCTTGTTTACTGAAGTGTGATCTCTTAAGTTGGTCAAGATCGAATCACTTATATACTTATGGTTAATCAAATGATAAGTGTCATTTTGCTTTTAGATGGCATTTCAGAAGAAGTTCCTTTTTTAATTCTGTAACACTCAAATTACTGAAACAAGCTTGTTTGGGATTTGTCAATGTCCCTAGAATAACATTCAAAAGAACACAAGAACTGTACAGGTTTTCAATTGATCATTTAAGTATCATAGAACTTAAAGATTACACAATATGCAAATATTAAAGCTTAAATCATTTGTTTTCAAAATATACATATTTTTCGTGTGTCTACCAATATTTGTAATGTGTTTTATGTTAGTTTGCATATTTGAAATATAATTTGTTGGTTTCGTTTCTTAACAAAGTTTGCCTTAGAACCTGCTTTGCTCCAACCACATTTAGTAGAACCCTAATGGTCAGATATCTGCTACTAAATTTAGGAGGACAAATTTATTCAAATCACTAATAGCATTGTACTAGAACTTTATTTTACTGGCAAACACGATTGTGAAAAACAATAAATTATCTTATAAGTGATGTATCATACTTGTTATATCTTTCTTCGATTACCTATTACAACTTGGTTGTGGATTTAACTTAAATTTCTAACATTTAGTTTTACTGATGCTGTATTTTTTTGAAGTTTTTGTGTTTGATATTCTTAGGTTAGGTTAAAAGACACTAGACCAGGAATTATTATATTTGGAGATATAGGCCGTCAAGAAACTTACCTAAGAAGACAAGTCCACTAACACAGTAGTAAACAAATACAAAAATAACAAATTTTTATCACAAGTTAGTGCCACTGGCATATTATTCAGGTGTGTAGAGACAGGTACTGCGTTTGATAGTCAAAATTGTCATATACATCATTATATTATTTTTAAAATATAATTTAGCTTTGCTGAATTACACCTCTGGAGGTATTTTACTTCCTTGATTAATCTGTTTATTGCTGGTTAAGACATAGTGACTATTTAACATGTAACTTTTTGTCGTGTTGTCAGTAATAGTTATAAAACAACAATATAAAACAAATTTTTTAATTCAATGATTTTCTTAATGGCAATAATCATTGTTTTTATATTGCTTGTGTATTAAACTATTAAAATCAGCTGCTATATTTAGCGAGATGTACTTGTGGCTTATTGTGCCATCACAGAATAATATTTTGTCAAAAAGTTATCAATTACTGATAGTTTGTTAAAATGTTTTGTGTGGTGATAAGTATAATATGTTCTAAACAACTTCATTATTCACAGTCCGTTCGTGTTAATACAAATATATCTAATCAACCCATATATTTCTGAATTTATCATAATATTTGGCATCTTTTGTATGTCTTGACATTTCAATTATCATTTTGTTGGTATCGCTTATATACCAGGAAAGTAGAGAAATGAAGATTACATTGTCCTTAAAAATAATAATAATAATAATTTTTTATTGATCTCAGAAAATAATACACATAACATTTATAAACAATATGAGAAAAGCCACCACATGGGCTACTTACTGCCTGTGGGTGATGGCTGAGTTCATTCAGTTTATGAATTGTTAATAACTACTAAATACTTAATTCTAAAACAATTTATAATGTGAACTAAAAACATTATGAAACTAACAAACATTGTGAAGATGTGTAAAATTTCGTATAATAATTGAAACTAACATAAATTAACAGTAAAATAGAGTTAAGGAGTTGAAGAAATGTCATTATCACTGCACACTACACTCATGTTCAAACACTCGAAAGATAACATTTATTGCCACTCACACTCACGTTCAAACTACTCAGACCCTCAAAACTATCATTGCACGCTCACATTCAATCATATCAGAAGAAGACACTAACATTACACACTCATGTTCAAACACTAAAGATGACACTTACATTGCACACGCCAGTTCAGAATGTTACCACTGCCAGTTATCGGGTTAATGGTAACAGAAACAAACCGGAATGAAACATGGGTAATTTCAAATATAAGACTAAATCGTAACAGTAGGTCGTCAACTTCACAAACAGCAAGTGGTCAACAACTAATTAGGAAATGGTTGTTTTTTTGAACTCATAATGTAGATCGGACTTAATCCTTTTCCAAAAATCTGATTAGTGGTAAAAAGTTATTTATAAAAATGTTGTTGCTTTAAATATAATGTGACGCCGAAATAGTTTCCAGCTGCTTTGAAGATTGCTCTGGCTTTGGTCCAACGGTAGTATTGGTTAATTTTATATGACTATCCCTAGTAACTTTATTCTATAACCAGACTCTCTTAAAGGCTTAGTACAAAAAAGTTGTGATATGCAGGTACGAGCGCCACTAGATATCCGCCGGCATGGAACTTCTCTGACCCGCCGAAACTCACCCCGCCGCTGGAGGCCACAATTGCAGGCTTCTAGTGCCTACTCCACAGCCTGGCTCCACTTCTTGTAAGTTGTTAGTTTTATTTACCTCTAGACATTATAACTGCAAACTTCTACTTGGAGAAATATGGTGCTGAAGAAGCACGTCAGAACTACTAGGTAAACCTAAAGTGTCTTTATTTATCAATGTACAAAGGTACAAAAAATAGTTTCAAATGTAATTTCCATTACATAGATTTTAAATGAACTTATTACAAATTTCTTTAAGTAAATTGCGCCATGTTACATATTGCACAATTTGAGTTTTTTCAATTTCTTTAATTGTCTTTGGCGGTTTCATACCTATAAATGTTGGTTTCTTCTTAAATAGCTCTAATTTATGGCTTTGTACAATTATATCTTTTTTCCCCCGAGTGTTGTATGTGTGGGTTTTATGGGGTGGCTCTTGATTTTCTACCGCCATTCAAATAGTTTTAAAAATGTACAACCTATATACTGTTATAACGTCAAGTTCTTTAAATCTATTTTTAACAGAATCATCTTTCTTTAATTTAAATATAATTCTAAGTGCCCTTTTTTTTGCAAAAGTAATATCTTTGTTAAATTGTTGATAGAAGTAGCCCCATACATCTCAATCCTAAATAATATATGTGAGTGTATGTGGGCAAAATAAATTTGTTTTAATGTGGAGATATTACATAAAAATGACATCCTCTTTGGCGCGTACAAACCGGAATCGATTTTGTTTACATTATAATCTTCTTTATATGTACACACCAATCTAGATTTTCATCTATTTTTAATCCTAGAAAGGTTGTGTAGCTAACCTGATTTAATTTTGATGTTTCGATAGTTATTTCGGGTTCAATTTTTGTTCTATTTTGTTTTAAATTCTATAAAATTTGTTTTAGAAGTGTTTAGTGATAGATTATTTTCTTTAAAAAAACTGATGCTTTCTAATTCTATTAACGATGCAATTTCTAACTGTGGGTGATATTGTGCTGGTATTGTTAAATTGAAATCGTCTGAATATAAATACAAATGGTTATTCAGGGGATTGTTAATTTGCTCCTGTATGCCATTCAGGTAGTGCAGAAACAATAAAGGTCCCAGTATGGATCCCTGAGGGGCCTACACTGTATGGCTAGCCTTGAAGAAGTTACTTTAGTAATTGGGTTGTTTTTAACCTGAGAAATTTCTACATATTGTGACCTCCCGAAAAATATGACGAAGTTCAATTTATCTCCTGTAATGCCAAAATTATTTAATTTATTTACTAAGGTTTCATGACAAACACTATTAAATGCCTTTGATAGGTCCATGAATATTCCCAACACTTTCTCACCTTTATCAACAGATTCTATCACACTCTCAACAAACTCCACAGCAGTTGTAATACAAGATCTAAGATCTACCTTTGCGAAAACCATGTTGGCAGTCCTCTAATAAATTATTTGATTCTAAAAATGTAATTAGTCTTATATATATTACCTTCTCAAATACCTTCAATATTGAGGGTAAAAGTGATATATCGGTCGATAATTTGATACTTCAGACACTTCCTCTTTTTTTATCTTTGCAAGTTAAAGCTGGTTTGGAGATATACCTGTGATTAATGAGGCATTTACCAAATGTACTAATGTAATTCATATGCTCAAATAACAGCTGTGGATGTAAATATTGCAGAAATACACGCTTCTCTGCTCCTATCGCTATGAGCGCTAGCACCGTGCTTGTCGTATATTTTTAACAGAGTGTCGCTACTGTGTGTATAAAAGAAGAAGGTAGGTATCACGTGCATCTCCAGTAACATCACATTAAATAATGGCAAAAATAAACACAAAAATACAGTTCTAATTCCTGTAATTACAATTCTAGCTGATAAGTGGTAAATAATTTGATTACTATTTGGCTCAATGTGTACTATTTGGACCAATTGTATGGTATGCAATTGGTAGATTTAACTGTTGTTTGAAAGTTATTTATTAGCATTGGATTGTTCATGACATGTAGATAATATTTGGAGATTTCCAATGCTTCAAGTGTTTAGGAAACAAACACAACGTTTCGACAGGTATAACGAACTCCTGCCGTCTTAAGGTTTACTTACTAACTTAGCTAACATCTAAAACTACTTTTTCCCCTTAACCCAAACTAAATTAGAAAAGACTTCATACTACATGCTTAGATACTAAAGATTTTTGTTGAAAGTTAAACGTTCTTAAAAAAACTATCACAGATAACATAATTATACAAAATATAATACACAATATGAAATCGTTCAACAAAACACAGAGCAAGTTATTAAATAGACCAAATATTCAATGAGATACAAAAATAAATGTAAAATATGAAAAAATCAACAGAGCATAGAGTAGGTTATTAAACAGACAAAATATTAAATGAGACACAGCAAATTTACATCAGCAAATTGTGCCCATGTCTACAACGCAGCCTCGTGATACCTACCGACTAGGTAACAAAAACTACTCAGGTAACATAGAGAAAACTCATGGTCTTTTCTAATTACTGTGGTTTTGGTACGGTAGTTACTTCAGAACAATGTAAGTTGTTTGTTTATTCCTACAGCTGATTAATGAAACTATTTTAAACAGTTGTCAAATTAGTATTACCATAGGACTTGAATTGATACTTTTTAGAGCCCCTGGAGCAGTGCTCTTATGGAATTTCAAAATAAAAAAGATAGGCCTATAAAAATGAAACACTATAAATGTCCATGCAAAATTTCAGCTGATTGGGTCCAGTAGTTTTTGCCTGGTTGAGTAACACAGACAGACAGACACTATTAGATTTTTGAATAGTATTTGTTCTATTGCTTCAAGTTTCTGTTTTACAATCAAAACATTTTGTTTACGTTAGTGTCATTCATTTTTATAATATGAACTGTACAGTAGTAACGAAAAAGCTGTAATTTACAATGTTCAGTTAACAGAAACAACATTATGCACCGTAACACAACAAAACATCGACTACAATGCCATAAGTCACCCTGCTCAACTGACTAGATTGAAGTAAACAAACCCAAAATAGCCGAGCGTGGGGCAACCTGTCGGTGACTTATCATTTCTAATTAGCACCCGGTTAAAGCGGCGGCCAGTAGATCCGAGGCCAGTTAAGAAATCGTCTACTACTACATAAGAAAAACATTTAACCCTTTGAGTCCAAACATTTAAGCTCTTCTGAAAAATGTGTGAAGAAAGCCAACGTTCAACTACAAGCTCGCGGCAAAAATTTGCGAGAAAAGCCAACATACGACTAGGAAGCCGTCTCGAAAAAATTTTTTGTTAGGAAAAACTATTTTTTAAAGCTTATTATTTTTGCTATTAGAAAGGATTGTTCTTACCAAAAATCGGTAGCGCTATCAGCTGTTTTTGCTTGCTATTCAATTCTGACTGCGTCTGGAATGTTGTTTATTTCGTGCACCGGTGTTTTGTTTTATAAAAATGAAACGTTCATTATCTCCATTAAGTGAAAATACTGTTCGAAGAGTGTTAGAAAAGGATGTTTAGTAGTGAAAGTTCAGTCGTGACTTCATCCCTACTGTTTGCCTTTCCATAAATGTTAAATTTTTTTTATTTATAAGAAAATTATGAAATAGCCTAGTGATGATTTAAAAACTTAAATTTTTATGCTAAAAACGATTTTATTTCTTATTTAGACTTTTATCAGATTTAAAATTTAATTTTAGTTTAGTTTTAGCAAGAGTAAATATTTGAAATATATAACATTTTTGAAAAATTACTATAAAAACTTGATTTTTTAAGATAATTGTCTGATTTTTTTGTGTGTGTTTACAAAAATATATTATTTATTGAAAGAATACTATGATTTATGTGTGAGGAATTTTTTACTTAGTGATTACAACAATTTTGTTTGGTAAGTACAATATTTTTGTTAGTAAAAATATTTTATAATTTATATTTGTAGATAAATATTGTTTCTATGGAAAGGGTCTAATTACCAACAAAACAAAAAGTATGTGTGTTTGTTGATAACTAAGAAAAATATAATAGTTTAAACAAAAAATGTCAAAACTGCTAATTTTAGCCCGGCTCTTCTAGCAATACCATATGGCCAATATGGCTCTTCTTGCACATACGACTGGAAAAATGTCTGGGACTCAAAGGGTTAAAAATTATTGTGCAACTTCCTGTATATTGGATGTTTTACGACTTTTAATACATTAGAAGTTTGTCTACAAAAGGTTAAATTAAACTTTTTATAGATTTGATTTTTTGCTATAGTTAGAGGAAATTTAAGTTCATTTTTAGAATGAGCCTTAAATTGTAAATACAATTGCTAAACAGACATTTAATCTGTATCCATGAAAAGCTAATGAGATGCTTCTTATTGGTTACTAAAATATAATATTTAAAATACACAGGAAAAGGTTTACATTGTTTAAAACAATTGTGATATAGCAATGTGACATTCACAATCAAGAGTCAAAATGCTTCCAAACTATTTGACATTGTATTGTTGTGGTTTGCAGAGCAATGTTCTCCAATCCACCACTTTCACCTTACAGCCAGAATGAGCTGAGCTCACCAGACTCTACAGAGACAGAAAACTACGAGGCGCTTCTAAGTCTTGCCGAGCGCCTTGGGGAGGCCAAACCTCGTGGACTACACCGCTCTGAGATAGACCAGTTACCTTGCTTCAAGTGAGCATTCATATCTCAAAATTTTGAATTTAAAATAAATAAAAAGCGTCCTTAAGATTTTTTTTATGTAAACTTTTTTAATTTTATATGTTTGGATATATTCGTGTGAACTTGTGGTCTCTTTTCTGCTACTTGCTTCTCGAGGGATCTTCTTGTTTCCTATATGCTCTGCTACAGCCCCTCACCCCAGCCACTCTTTTATTCGGCCCATTTCTAACTTTATCTCTCCCTGTAGTTTGGATTGCTGTTTATCATCTTCATATATTTTGCTTGGATTAAGCTTACATTAAGTATGTTTTTTGTGCAGATTTCAAGTATTGTTAGTATGTTTTTGTTGATGTCAGGTAATTTAGTATAAATTTGATCTATCTATTTTAGTTATTAAGAAAATATTATTGGATCAATATTATACAGCATCATAATAAGAATTGTTTCTTATTTATTCTGTATAATAAAATAAATTACTTTCTTATATTGCGTTTTTCTTTACGAATACTGTTGATGACAAGTCCCTTTATTGTTATTAATTCTTATCAATTCCTGTCTGATTTTTTTTATCAATAAATTTATATTTTAAACTGTGTTCCTTTATACTAATATGGTAGCTCTAACACAAGGTATTATGTAGTTACCATATTGTTTCTAAAACTTAAATAAAACCATAAATTCAGTATGCGTGCATTAAACCAAATCAAATTTAAATTCTTTTGATTCACATCAATGCAGTGAATCGAAGAAAGAAACATTGTTTGCTGCATCGCACAACTACTTTTTACCACCCTCAGTAAAATATTTATTTAAACTGCCTTCACTGTTGGCACTTTAGATAGTACCTTGGTTTGCCAACACATTGTCTCCCGTTAAGTCTGTTACTCTCACTTTCTTTCCATCCCTATCATCCCTTCAAATCTGATTTCTAGAGTCCTCAGTTTGTTGCACAAGAGGTTTGTATTCCAAGACTCCTTTTTAAAAGAGCTTTTTCTTATGAGTTTTAAATATATTATGCTTGTATCATCATTTTGCTTTTTATGTCATTACGACTTATGGATTGTGTTTGACTATCCATTGTGTTGTTAAAATTGGGCACTTATATCTCATTTAAATTATCAAGATTAGAGCTACACCTCTGAAGAAAACTCATTTTTATATATATATTTTACAATGGTCATTATTTTAGTTTTACAAAGTTGATGATGATTAAGAAATCACTTTAAAAATTAGTGTCACATATATATTTGGTACAGTAGAACCCCGATTATCATAAACAATTGGAGCTGGACCCGTTTCCGATAATGTAAATTTCTGATTATCAGATGATACATTATTTTAGTAATTGTGAACAGTAAATGTGTACCCAGAGTGTGTAAGTATTATTTTAAAACTATGTAGAGCATTACATTACAGTGCAGTATAATTTTTAAAATCATTATAAAAAGTTTTATTTTGTTTCAGTGGTTACAATCACTCTTTTTTGTTTTGCTGACAGCCTAAATCAATAGACTTACACTTTTATAAAAGTGCACAATTTATGTTTAGTTTTGAACACTATCATGCTTACTGTATGAATTCATTTTTGTAGTTGTTTTAGAATATTATTTCTTTTCTCACTAGATATATTTCGTATAACCCAGGTTTCTGATAATCAGGGTTCTAATAATCAGGGTTTTACTGTATAATGAGGTAAGGTGTTTTGTTTTTGAGTATTGTATATACTTTTCAGGTTTAGTGTCCTTAAACAAAATGCAAAATTTAATTTTTACAAGAACTAATCTTTTAGTGTTTTTGTATATTTTAAATTTTTTCACAATGAAAAATATTCCAGACAAGAATAAATATGAATTTAATAGTTATTAACAAGTTAGTGAATGTTTTTCAGATTTAATGCGGAGACACACCAAGGGGACCAAACATCTTGTGTTGTGTGCATGTGTGACTTTGAGCCCCGTCAGATGCTACGAGGTCTGCCTTGCTCTCACGAGTTTCACTCCAAGTGTGTTGATAAGTGGCTTAAGGTAAGATTTTATTACTTTCAATTATATTTTACTTGTGGTTAGTTGAAATTTTTGAGAAACTAAAAATATTAATACTTATAGAAATCAATGTTTTGTTTATAGATTTATGTTAGAAAGTGCAGGTTTATCATTGAAATTCCTAATTTCATAACTAGACTTACTATATTTCCGTCAACAAAAGTCAAACTTTTTATCCTTTTTTTCTGGAATCTTCAACATTTTTTATACATATTTTTTGTTCCATTTGTCCAGTGAACAGAAATTTTCTTCATAGTATCTCAAAACAAACATTCTTTCTGATCACTTCAGTTTTAAGTAAATTTATATTGTTGTGTTCTGGCATAATCAGCCCTTTGCAATTTGCATTTTATATTTAAATAAAACCTCACTTGTCAGTTTACATGGGGTGTATATGATGAATTAATTCAATGAGTGAAGTACCGACCATTAGCTCTATTTTGGATTCAAACTGTGAAGTCCTAATCGTCAGCCATTAAGCTACCATGCCTGCAATGAATCGTAAGAATAGATTTACTATCTTTTATAGGGTTTTATCCATAACTGTTAACATGTTGTGAAATTTGCCTCCTTTCATTTGATAGAAGATATTGTACATTATAATAAAATTGTTTTCTATCTGTTATAAATCGATCAATGAAATAAAAATTTAGCTGTAGAAGTTTGACAAAGCGTATATGTTTGATTGATCATCAATATTCCATGTAACGGCACTGGTCACAGATCTAGGTCTACATTGACTGGACTGAGGCTGATAATAAAATTTACTTACAAATATTTACAATTTGATGTTATCTCCTTCAATGTACCCCCTCCTCATTCTCTACACTGCTCCATGCGAGTTTTCCACTGGGTATAGCATTGCTGGATATCATTTTCTGTAAGCCTGCTCATGACTTCCGTTGCTTTTTCTTTTACTGCTTCAGCAGTCTCAAACCTCGTTGCTTTCAATGCTGACTTAACTTTAGGAAACAAAACGTTTTTATTGACGAAGCGTTGTGAGCCGTGGCATTGTCCTGATGGAGGATCCATGACTTGTTTTTCCATAAATCATTCTGCTTTCTCCGTACTTGCTCACGAAGGGTAGTCAGGAAGCTAATTTGGTAATTTTGGTTGACTGCCCCTCTGGTACCCAATCAATGTGCCAATCAAAAAACACAATCATCATGGCCTTGAATTTTGATTTTGTCATTTGTTTTTTTTCCATGGAGAAGCAGGAGATTTGACATTAAAGCACTTGCTGTAACATTAAACATGTTTCACTTGCAGAAATTCCAAGTTTGTAAAGAAATTTAATGTTTACACGCTGTTCTTTCTGGACACTCAACATTTTTTCGGTGCAAAGACAAGAGGTTATATGCTTATAACTGACGCTATAGGCGGAATGAGTATAGGAGAGAGACGAAACTCAAACAGCAGGTGGAGGGGAAGTTTCGTGACCAGACCTACAATATTCAGCCTTATTCTTAGAACTTAGGCTAAGCAGCTGGTGTCATAACTAGAATCTACATTTTCCGGTGACAGCCGCGTCAAGGTACTATCTACAATATGTACAAGATAACCAGACTTTTCACCCTTACTGAGGATGCCACATCACAGTATTGGCGAAACGTCTGGTTATCTTGTAAATATTGTAGATAATACTTTGACGCGGTTGTTACTGGAATATGTAGATTCTAGTTATTCAGCCTTATTGCATTCATTCTGTGGCTACGGCAATACTAATCCGGTTTCTTTCAAGCAAAACCTCGTAATCTAGCTGTCAAAACTTAGTTCTAGGCTATGAAAATCCAACACTAATTAAAATCATTAAATTAATATTCATTTCATCTGTTGAATGGTAAAAAACATAATTATATTAACTACAGAGTTTATAATACAAATAGAGTAGGCATCGGAAACTGTACCATAGGAGTAGTTGAAGCCGGGTCCGCCATCTTGATAGTGGCTAGACCTTGTAATGTCTCGCAGTGTGAGGCATACAAATTATAGTAAGCATAAAGAATTAAGCCATTTAGAGACCAAATATAATGTTGAAAATAAACTTTTGTCAGCAACAAAGTTTGAGGTTTCATAATATAAAATCATTTTGATTCTAGGACAATTATTTTTCTTTTTATGATGTGGTAAAGTGGCAGAAGTAAAACTATTTGTTCACGGGTTCATAATGTGCAATATAGTAAAAAAAGTTTGTTATTACTAACAGTTTACTTGTAATAATGTTTTTAATAAGTAGCGAACCAGTTACAAAATTAAAATTACAAGAAAAAGTTAGTATGTAACAATTTTTTTTAATTTTTTGTCAGCAACAAAGTTTGAGGTTTCATAATATAAAATCATTTTGATTCTAGGACAATTATTTTTCTTTTTATGATGTGGTAAAGTGGCAGAAGTAAAACTATTTGTTCACGGGTTCATAATGTGTAATCTAATAAACAAATTTTGTTATAACTAACAGTTTACTTGTAATAATGTTTTTAATAAGTAGCGAACCAGTTACAAAATTAAAATTACAAAAAAAGTTAGTATGCAACAAATTTTTTAAATTTTTTGTCAGCAACAAAGTTTGAGGTTTCATAATATCAAATGATTTTGATTCTAGGACAATTATTTTGTCTTTTTATGATGTGGTAAAGTGGCAGAAGTAAAACCATCACTTGTGAAATTTGTTTGATCGCCTAATGATTTTATTGTTTGCTTAATCCTTTGACTTGCTACCTTTACATAATTTTTCAACATCAACATATATATTAAATTATATGTAAGCTATGAATTCATATCCTTTGCAGACTACACGCTCGATGCTCTGTACTGAAACGGTACACACACACACACACACGCACGCATGCACGCACACACGCACACACACACACACACACACACACACACACACACACACGCACGCACCGTTACCACCACAATGGCGGGGAGCCATTTTGGTGGTAACGGCCGGCTTCACCGCAGGAGGGTATACGCCCACTCTATTCGTATTACTCTGTGTTATTAACTACAAAAGTTTTATATTTATGTAGCTGTAATTTATGTTCCAGTCCAATCGCACTTGTCCTATCTGTCGAGGTGACGCCTCCGGCTACTTCAGCTCTTCTGAGTAACCTTCCTCACCGATCCAACCTTCTAGTATTTATTTTAAGCTTATTTCTTCAGTGAATTCTTGTAGTCGATTAGTAAATTGAAGTGTATTTTTAAAGTCACATGCTGAAACAAATCATGTTACTTTTACTATTGCTATTTAAGTTATTTATTGTAATGTTATTTAGTCCATTTGCTTGTAATTTTTGTATTACTTTTGTACGTGCCTTCATTGTATCTTGTTTTATAAACTGTGGAATGTAATTGTTCCCTTTTTACTATATTGTTGATTTCTGTTGTGTTTTAATTGAAATATGGATTGTTCAAAGGTGTTATTTTGTAAACAATGTTAAAATTTTAGTTGTTGCCACTTTGATTTAACTTTAGACCTCTTAGACAGTGGGTCTCATCAGCAAAATAAATATTACCATTTTGTTAAAGTTAGTTTTACAAATTTGTAATTAGTAACTCATAAATCATGTAAATTAATTTTGTTTTCTTCAAAAATATATTCATTTTACTAGGTTTTTAGATGTTATTTATAAGAAAACTTTAGGTAATATATTTTAAATAAAATTCCCCAATCTACTTTCCACATATATAAAGTCCTTGGAATAATTTTTCTTTGAAAGGAAGCCTTGTAAATTTGGAACATAATTTAATGTCTCAGTTTTATGCACAACCTAGCCTACATTTATTGTATTTAGAGGAAGTTTAAAAAGTAAACAATAAATAAAATGTTTAACCTTTGATTTGTGATTTTTTAAATTAAAAAAATTTGCATTGTTAAGATAAATTTTGTTTTTGAGTACTTTTTTGTAATGTCTGAAAAGTAGGAAATGCTGACATTAAACTTTACAAATAATGTTTACAATTTTTTTACTTCGAATGTTTGTAAAAAAAAACTGTATTAATCAGGTTTCAAACTTATTAACTCTCTTTCATAAAGACTTACATGCATGAAGTATTAGTGCAGTATAGAACTGAAAATATATAGTTACATCTTGAGTAAAAACTTGACAAAAATGCCAAAAACAAGTATTCACATTCTTAATTGGCTTAAAATTAAAGTTGGTAAATGTTAAGGCATAACTTCACCATTTCTTTAACAATTTTATTTATTTATGAATAATTAATTGTTATCTGTATTACTTTGCTTAACAATTTTTTTTTCATTTTCATCTTTGGGTTATTTTATTATTTTTGTTGTCTTGTTTTTGGTCTTTAATGTTCTTTACTTAAGTTATGCTTTTGTTACTTTTGTAACAACATTATGTTTACAAACGTTAGCTAATATAACAACATTAGCTAAAAATTTAATGTACAGATGAGGGAGACAAAGGTAGTTGGACATTTGCCATCATTACGTGAAAATTAACAATCACAAATTTAATGTACAAACAAGGCTCGGTTCGCAATCCAGAATTAGACCAAGATGTTTTATGGAGTCGACACTTTAGATACTGGGAAATTCTGAAATTTCTTCCTTCATCCTGCACATGTTAAGCTGTTTGGGTTTTCATTTAATACTGAATCATTCATACAACAGTATTCCGAAGCCATGTTGAGATGTGAACAACAAGGTCTTTTTTTTTGTAGGTGAATGGCTTTGGAGGACTTCAACTTGCTGGGAAAGGAACCCAAACATAGGCTTAGATTGGCGATGTGAACTAGAGGTGCAAGTAGTTCATGCTGACAATATTTTACTATCTTTGAAGAGAACTCATCCAGGAGCTCTGGTTCTTCATTACTCCAATTAATTTCCTTTGTTAATTTTCAGATTTTGTTGCTAAGTTTTTCAATGGAAAAACAATCTTAGGTGCCTCTGATAGAAAGACTGGGTTTTTCAGTTTGAATATTCTTCAGGATTTCGTTGACTATAGATACGAAATAGCTATTAAATGCATTGGTGAGTTGTATAAAAATCATCAACTCTTTGAGTAACATTTCAGCTTTTAGTTTCTTGTTTTCCTCAGAAAGTACATGGCCGATTTCACCTGCCATTTTCAGGCCGTGGGAACTATCTATTTCATTATAAAAATGTACGTCGGTTTATTATAAAAATTCATACTGTCATCAATACTTTCAATTTCCATATCACTCAAACTGTTGGCACTCATAATAATTTAGATTATACAAGTATAATTTATTAATTAAATATAAAACGTTGGTATAACACAAAAGAATAACAAAAAAAGTTACAAGCATAATAAACTTTATAATAATAAAAAATATAAACTTATAAATAATTACAAAAATATACAAAGTAAAAACAAGACTCCACTTAGTTTGATTAGATTACTTTTATAATGTTTAAGAATAACAGATGAAACCAAAATAAACAATCACATTGAACTGAACAGCTGTAAAACTGCAGTTACTATTGGCAAAACCGCTAGGTGAGAGGTGTAGAGGGGAGTGTCTTCAGCACAATCGGCCAAGCTCACAATGATATGATGCAAATATTCCACAATCAGCCAAGCTCTAGCAAATATTCCACAAGGTTATCAAATGAAATTGTTTAAAAGATCACACTTCCCAAGAATCAACGCTATTGTAAACAATCAACAATTTATGTTACTAAGGAAGTTCTTTATGTAGTGAGAAAAATGCAATATGGAAAGAACTTTGATGTGACAATCTGCTCTTAACACTTTACAATCATCGTAACGTCTGTACTTTCAGGTTAGCTCTTAATAAAAAAGAGACTTCACATTAAAAGCATTGACTATAGAAACCATAGAACTATAATCATGGAGCGCTGACAGCATGAAGTGTGTAGTGAGCTGGCTACTGCTGGCCTGCCCCACCCCAATGTAGTAACTTAGCCAGCTCAGTAGCATTATCCACTATGACTATCTTTTGTTTTTCCTTGCATATGTTCATTTTGTCAGCATGTAATCCTAGATAGGCAAAACTGTAGCTTATTAAGAAAGGGGTTATATATTTTGTAAAATGGATAAACTTTGAGAGTTTTAAACAATTTATTATAAATATAATATAAGATTTAAATTATAAATTGTGAAACAAAAGGATTTTGTTTAGTTTTTGGCGTTTACAAGCTTTCTTTGTTCATCAAATTAGTCTTTTCCCTTGCATAAGCAAAACATACAGTTTTAAAGAATAAAATATGTATTTTTTTTATTATACTATTATAAAAGAATGAGTGTTTTTAAAAAAATGTCCTTTAAAGTGTATTCAGGTTTCTAATACACATTTCTTGGTATAGAAATTTAGGTTGTTTTTATTGCATAAAAATATGATGACTTTTTATAAAGTACGTGTTAATTCATCATGTGCTGATAAAAGGGAGGGAGTCAGCTAGCGCTACCTTTCATAGCAGTACAAGAACTAAACTTATAGGACTTCTCAGACGTAAACTGGCTTCATATGCCCTATATGAGTCTTCTTGTTTCTATAATCAATGTTAAAGGATATTGTTTAACATCTTGAGTGATAGGATGTGTTGATAAGAATGTTTGTAACATTTTCAGGCATGCTATAACACTGGATACAAGTATTAGTTTACATACACATTTTAAAAGAATGGAAAATATAAATGATCTGGATTAGTCTTACATTTTTAAAACATATATTTTTATTACTTTAGAGGTCTTTTACTTGTTCCGTTTGATATGTTGCACATTCAGTGGTATCTGATAAACTGAGAAAATTAATAGATCTTTTTTGCCTATTCAAATTAATTATGAGATAGTAACAATGATTCCAAAATCGTTTTATGAATTTGCAAAGAGTTTAATGCCTATATATTGTGTTTTACCTTACCAATTATATGCTCTTTACCATCTGAATTTGAGAAAATATTCCGTTATTTTAACCAAAATAAAGAAAAACGCGTGGCATAGTATGAATGAATACAATTTTAAGTATCCAAATGAATTGTCAATCTCTATTGTAGATGGCTCAGTTGATTTTCATAGTAGATAATGCAAACCCACTAATTTTGTTGGTTAAGTAAGTAAAATGTGTATTTTTTGGGCTGAAAAATTAATTGTGTTCCAAAATAACTTATATATTCGTGGCCAATGTAAAAAACATGTATAGTAAAATAATTATTGAAAAATGACAATTTTCAAAAAAAATAGTTTTTTCACTATCAGATAAAACACAAGTTTGTTCGGTATTTCAGTAAAAAATGAGTTTTCCGCTGTTTAAATCTACCTCCTCATTAGATATTAACTCATAATTTACCAGTTTTTCAACAAGAAATCATATTTTTATAAGCATCTAGAAAGTGTATAATTACCAATTTTGGGAAAAGAAAATACTGACAATGTTACCATAATAAAATCTTATAAGAATATCTACAGGCTTTACTTAAAAGCGTCAGATTTTCTCAGAAAAAGGTGATTGGATAAGCAAACTTGCCTAAGGAAACAAATCCATTAACACCTTGCAGTAGCAAACAAGTAAAGACATAGATTTTCACTGCCACTGGCACTTTTTTCTGGTGGGTAGAGCGAGTAAAATTATTGTCTTGTTTTGTGTCTTTATTTGTTTACTTCTATAAGGTGTTAGTTAGTGAACTTGTCGTCTTAGGTAAGTTTTTTAATTTGCGTTTTTTATTGTATTAATTTTTACATCGTAATCCTCTTCCTGAAATACTTTTAAAATGTTTGAGTTTTTAAGATATTCTGTTTTTTTAACGGTTTGGAGGCCAATTTGTTTTTCAACCATTCCTAAAGCATACTGTTACTACTACCATTGTTTTTATGTACACACAAATATATTTCTCATCCAGTGTTAAATGTTGTATCTCTAATTATGACCTGTTAAGGGGTCCAGTATTGGAGCGCTAGTGAAATCCATGTAAATATGCATTTTAAACTAACTATGGTAGGAAACCTCACTAACTCACCAATTTACCGGCATAAATATTCATATTACATGAAATATCCTTTGAAAGTAACTAATATAATTAAGGCTACTACCTTTGCAACAAGAATATGTTTTTTTTAACTACAAAGAGAGCAAGAGAATAACAAATTTTCAGTTTTTTATCTAGGGCGGGTCTGTATAATTTTCTTCCATTTTTGAATAAACAATTAGTCTGATCACACAACCAGTTATATCTGGACATAGGCTCTTTAATGAAAACATTATCTCAAACAGTTATCTTGAAGAAGTGTTAAATATCTTATTACTCTCAGTTCATGTTTATATTTGTTATTAATATGGTTAGTAGCAACACTGCCCCACAGACTAGTTGTTCAATCAGCACCAGCAAGTATCTTTAAATCAGCTGTTGCTTTTTGTTTACGTATGTCCAAACAAGCAATACAAAATGTTAATGTGTCATATTTTAAGCTGCAAATAGATTTCATACTCTATGTAACAGATTTTATCCCTTCCTTCATGGCTATTTCCAGTAATATTTCATATATACATGACAAAATGTTCCAGACAACTTTACTTAACGTTTATAATTTTAACCTTTTTACTGTCATTTCCAAAGTTTAGTTCGATGAAGTTTTATTAGTGTTTTCCTGCACTTAAAAAAAGTAACAACTAATAAATTTTACATCATTACCATTTTTTGATTTATTATGTTGTAATTCATAATAATTATACGTCCTAATTATATCTTATGTTTTATTATTATCATCTTATTTATATCTAAAATGAAAATGGCAGTGAAAGGATTTATTTTAATTTTACCAAAATAAGTACTGATAAGTACTAGTAACATTATTTTAAACTTAAATTATAGTTTTAAGTTTAAAATAATTTAAAATTTGTTTAAACTTAAATTTTTATACATTATAATTTAATTTTAAAAGTGGCCAATTTAATTACTATAAATCTAGTTCCAATGTAGATTGTCAAGATGCTATTTACGCCCCATGTTATCCTTATGGAAAGTCCATGTTATCCTCAGTTATCCCTGAAACTGGAGTTGATGAATGACATATAGGAATGGTGGTGGGGGGGGGGGGGGTTAAATGAAAGGAGAGAGGGCTGGTTTTGATTAATCTGTTGTTGAAAGAAGAAAAACATAAGTGACCAACTACCCCTATTAACTATAAAACTGGCAAATTTCAGGCCTCCGCACTGTTTTGTGCATGTGTAGTGGCAAATGGCTATATTTGCACGGTCGCAAACAACTGTTTTTATAGTAGACACATTTTAAGCTACGACAAAGGTTTTGGTTTCTGTGGAATCTACATTAGTTGTCAGTTAGAGTGATATGCACTGACTGATATGCATCGATTATTTGATTTGACGTGGTGATTTCGCTTACGAGAAATTTGCTGTTGTCAGATTGCTAATTTTATGTAAATATATGGCCATAAAATTTCTTTATTAAGTACTGTAATTATGTGTTTTAGACTGTTAATATGCTGATCAGTGTGTAGCAGGAAATGTTTTTAGTGGTATTATAACTATGAAAAGTAAATTATCTTCATAAAGCCTACATAGGTAATCAAATCTTCATGTATGTCAAAACCTGATAGGTTATTTTGAACATAACTTTTTTTATTTGCTATAAATATTTCAGTAACCATACCATTTATTTATTTGTTAGAACAATTTTAGCTAAATTTTAGTATGAAATTGACTTCTGTAGTGTTTATAATCAATTTTTAGGACATTTTTAAGTACTCCTATTTCCATGGTAACAATTGTTCAGCCTATGTATTGTTTGCGGTTATAAATTTCTTTAAGTTTGTTATTGGAAGATTTTAAATTGTAAATATTTTTTAAAATTCTCATATATTCCAATAAAATGATTTATTCTGCGAGGCCTTTCGCCTACAATGTAGGCATCTTCAGAAATCAACAAAATTCTTTATTATTTGTGTCTGAAGATGCCTACATTGTAGGCGAAAGGCCTCGCAGAATAAATCATTTTATTGGAATATATGAGTTTTAAAAATTATTTACAATTTATGATTTATTGTGTATATATTTACTGAAACTAGATGAAATTTAGTATGTTTTGGCTTTTTCACATTTGTTATTTTGCTATCCAAACATTTTTTCCAAGAAGTATCCTCCCCTTTTCATGATTTATGACAACAAATTTACATATATGTTGCATACTAAGAAAAAGTAAAAATATTGTTTGGATGTGGTATATTATATGATAACCTATATATTTATGAACATATTGATATCAAATATAAGTAGGTTGATAGTAAGTACCTGTATTGATGATTTTTATAACAAACATTTGCACATAAGGCAAAAATGCCCTACCAGTTCAAGCGTCAAGTTGTCTTTCTTTCCATTTTAATATTTAAAGGGATTTTCTTTCAAAGGCACACGAACATTGATTTTTAAATTGTTGCTTGTTCTGGATTAAATAAACCATGAATATCCTGGAATATTAAGTTTCTCGCACTTCTGTATAAGGTATCATTCATCAACTCTAGTCCCAGTGCTATGACGTCATAGCATGTTTAACCCTCCTAGTGTTCACTATGTATCCTGAAAATGTTGGGCGGATTTAGCTTGATTTCCAGACATTTGTTTGAAAAATAATATAAAATATATTTATTATTATAAATACATACTATTATATATCATTTTATTTGTTATATTACACTGAATATTTTACAATATGTTTTATGTACATACCTTCATTTTGAAAAATTTTGTGCATCCAAAATTGAAGAAAACATTTTTTTGTTGTTGTTTTAGAAAAGTTTTCACTGTTGCCATGGAAATAAAATAACACAAACAAACAAATCCAGGATAGCCATCTTGTTCAAAATTTAGTAAACTTTAAAAATATATACAATATATCAAATGTTTTGCTCAGCAAAAATTGGAAAGGACAAAAAACAAACGTAAACACCGGCGAGTCAAGATGGCCGATCCTCCTTCACTGACTGTTACAGCTATTTTGTAAACAAATCACAATTCTCTCGATGCGTGTAATCGATCATACTCGACTATCGATTATTCGGTATCATCTCCTGTTTCGATTGATACCACATAGAGTATTATTGACGGAACGATAATGCCAGAATAGCATATGTAACAATGGACTGCACAGTTGCCGACGCATCGGCAATAAACATTTACGAGACATACTGAATTGCCGATGCATCGGCAATAAACAACAGGGGGGTTAAAATGTAAGGTAATAGTGATTCGTGAATTCAGTTTGTTTCTATTGCCAGAAGAAGGACAATAGCTGTCCATTATGTGAATATTGCTGGTAGCAGCCAAGCTAGATCTGAATTAATGTGTTATTTACAGCTCCCGCTGGATCGAGTTATTACGTTAAATTAGGTTAATGTAATATGTTCTTAAGTTAGGTTGATCTATATTCCATGCAGACCATGTAGGCAATCCATATAATGTTATTTGTCATTTGTAACAACTGAATTTATTTCACAATCCTAATCCAAAAACATATTATAAATAGCAAATAATATATAGTCAAGCATGTAGAAATGCAGTCAGTACAAAAACTGTTATTTTATAATGGAATTCTTTCATATCTTTTTTAAATCAATGAGTGTAGTTTGGTAAAAAGTCTTATATTTTTAAGGAGTAATTTTTGCAGTGTTACGTTTGATTCTGTTTATTGTATTTTGCTCCATTTCGCTTTGGGAAAAAAATCTAAATGTTATGTTCTTTGTACATTTATAAGGAGAAGTATTGACCAAGATATTTTAACAATAAATAATTTTGTGTTCATTTATATAATGTTAACTTAACTACTGAGAACAATTCCAATATTCAAGTATTTTATATTATATGTGATCATAATTAAACTAGAAAGCTTTCATTGACTGCACGTATTCTGAAATACCTTGCACATTTGTAAGAAAGTTTGATATATTATAATCCAAAAGTAAATGCCTCTTACATTATTCTCTCATTGCTATCAGAGCCTACTGAATATCTTCACGTTCAGTTCCCTAGTAAAGTAGGCGTAGACGTAAGAGCAATACTTTCGTTGGTCTCAGTCAACGTAGGATAGTGTTTGTACAATCATTACTGTAAGTAAGTGTAGCTCAACTGTTTGCGAGTGCCTATTGTTCTATATCTAGTCCCAGCTACATACCTCTGTTTTCATAGTACAAACGTCCACTAGATGTCATGCTGCTTCTCTCACTAACAGCAATATGTAGATTAGCAATTTTTAATTTAGTGTTTTTTATCAATTTGTTCTGTAAATAGTTGGTAAGGATTAGATATTTTCTCATTCCTCGTTTACAATGTTATATTTAATGTGTTTTTTTGTGTTAATAAAAAGGTGTTATAGTGCATCAACGCTGTATTAATTAGATTTATATGTGAATAGTTTGTAGGGATTTTTTATTTTCTTGTTTGCCAACATTTTGGGGCCACATTTACCTACATTGAAAAAACGTTTATGTATTGGTGTTATTATTGAAATTTAATATCCATAATAAATAAAACTTCATAGTATTTTATACACATCCACGCAGCTTCCAATTACAGCAGGTCTAATTTCCAAAATACCTTTCTATCTTCTATTCTTCCCTTTTTAAGAACTTCTAACTTACGTACATTGTTTAAAATTTGAGGGCTTCTAAAGGGATAAATTCGTTACATCGCAGTTAGTTCTAATTGGAAATTACAAAGTATTAAACTAGCAAAAGAAATTTAATTAAACTTGTAAACTATTTAAAACGGACAATAACTATTTTTGGAAACATTCAAAAGGTATTAGTAAAACAAAAATTAAAAATATGTATTTTATAGTTTCTTTTACAGTATATAGTGTTGAACAAATAAACACCTTTTTTAGTGTCAATTATTGTAACAATTTAACTATTTGTTGTGGTAATGAGTATTTGTTTTAAAGTAGTTATGTACTATTTGTTAACTGTTGTAAATAACTGCTCAAATTGCTCTTAGTTTAGTTTTGTAATTGCAGAACTTTTTCACTTTTCCTCGACAGCACATCTAGGAATATTAAATTTATTACTTCCAACTTGTAATGGATGATAACTATCATACAAATCGAGTCATATTTTTAATCACTAATTCAAATCTGCTTTATAGTATTACTGTTAGTTGTAGTAGAGAATCTTGTGATGACACCAGCTTGAAAACCATATGGCAAATCAGAATTTGTTTTAACAATATTGTTCTTATTCTAGCTGCTCTCTACGTGTTGAATAATTTATTGATGAGTAAAAGATGACTTTTTCTAGTAACATGAAATAGTGATAGTATCGAAGGGAGTGAAAGATTTTTTATCTGTGCAACTCAACTTCCATTAATTAATTTGTTTCAATAAGGATATTAAACATAAATCATGATTACTTCTTTAATTGAATATGAGTTTGGTTGATTTGTATTTACTCTTGAGGTCCACTTCTCAACAGCACTGTCATTAACTTGCTACACGTTAAGGTTATACAGGGCGATTATAAATTATTGGATACATTTTAGGATTGAATAAATAAATCACCAAGCAACTGGGAAACATGGAAATTGTTATATTAAATAGCAAATTTAAAACAGTTTTTTTCATAACGATTGACAAAAAAATTTACTCTTCCTTATACTTTTCATAAGTAAACTAAACAATTTCCACATGCTGTCCTTGGGTTACACGCAAAGTTTGTTGTCTGAGTTCAACCTCAAGCCATGTTTTTCTAAGCATTGCTGAAGTTATGCTTCCAATAACCTCTCTAACTCTTCTCTTAAATCCCTCAATGTCTTGAACCTTCTTTGAGTACACTATGTCCTTGTCATAACCCCAAAAAAGAAGGCTAAGGGTGTGATATTTGGAGAATGTCGAGGCCAAAGAATTCGACCATCTTGTCCAATCCAACGACTAGAAAACATGTCATTACGTAATCTCGTACTATCTTACCCAAGTGTGGAGGGGCACCATCTTGTTGCCAGTAAACATTTGGTTGTCTATGCTCAATTTGTGGTATTGCAAAAATTTGGAGCATGTTGAGGTACACCTTCTTAGTGATTTCGATTCTATGAAAAAGGGGTTTTATCACTTCATCTATAGCGAATGCATACCAAACGTTTATTTTAGGACTGTCATTCCTTGTTCTCGAACATAAGGATTTTCAGTACCCCAAACCCTACAATTGTGTCTTACCCTACCTTACCAGAAACATGGAAAGATGCTTCATCAGAAAAAAATACTTTTTTCAAAAAATTGCCTTCTTCATTGTTTACTTTTTTATAACTAGTATTTTTCAGTTAGTATACCGTATAAAACTATTTTAAATTTGCTATTTAATAAAACAACTCCCATTTTTTAAGGTAATTGGTTATTTATTTATATTATCTTAAAATATGTTCAGTAATTTATAATCACCCTGTATAAAGGGACACTCGGGATGTACGTTAAATGGAAGCCTTGCTCTAAAACTATAGTTTACATTCATATACCTGATTTGCCTCTTTAACATAAATGTCAAGTAAATTTACAATTAAATTCATTGTCAGACACGCACATTAAGTAGCCCTTGATCGAGGGTTATCATCCTCGGAAATGTTTTCTAGAGAAGTAATTGTATTCGTAGTTCTTTAAATTTCTATAAAATTCAAAGGAAATTTAGTCTTGTGTTAAATATAAATGATATTCTTTATTAAACCATAATCCTGTTAAAGCTTGTATGGTCAATAATCAATTTGAGGTTATAGCTATTAAAATATATTCAATATCAAAGTTCTGTCTATATTTCAACGGAATTTTACAGAACTTTTGAATCAACCTTAGCATTAAAGAAATCTAATCTTCTCTGAAGCAGCTGTACCAAATAATTGGAAAAAATAGTTTGTATATGCTATTATGTTTGTTCTTGATGCAAATGATTTTATCATGTCACTTCTATAGAAAACTTATGTGCTTATTAAATTTATAAAATAGTGAACAATGATTTGACTGTATAATTTCGATAAAATGTGTATTGGTTTACAAATCGTAAAGTTAAGTAAAATATTGCAATTGATACCAATACAGATGTTTAATGAGAACTAAATAAAACACACTCAACAAAACTAGCATTCGGTAATAATTGTAAACCACAACTATATTCACATAAAATATATTAGAATTAAACTTCTCAGAATTTTTACTATAAAAACATATACCAAACATTCATTTAATAAATTGTTGCAAATGTTTTTTGGATGTTGGTGATTTAAATTCATGTAGTCCAAATATTTACAAAATTGCACTTGTCGGCCTATCTTATTTCTTGTGTTGTAATAATATTTGTTAACAAGGGTATAAATTAATTTGTCAATAAAATTCTACCATTAAATCCTAACTATAGTTTCAAGGCATCTACATAATTTGTGTGTTTAATCATGAATTTAACATAATTACATTAAATTCATGTTTGGACGTGTAAATAAAGTATATCGATTGATATTGCAGGTCTAGTAAACTGTTAGTTCAACCCAAAAATATCAGCTCAATATTGTTAGAAAAACATCTTTTATTATTGGATGAGATTGTCCATTTTTAACAATGAATTTTATTTTAAAAACTTGGCTCTCAATAATACCTTTAATGACAAATAATTAATTTGTGTAAGTTTTATCTGTATTTGTTACATACCCAGTTACAATTTATAACAAGTATCGATTTAGTTATAAGCATGTCACTTTTAATTATAATAAATGTACAAAACAAATATTCTTTTATAATAGTAGACAACCTGATGTGTATTGGGTTTGAATACATTTGTGCCAAGCTGAATCTGACAGTATGCAAGTTTTTATAAATTTGTTTCCAACTCAGTTAATAAATAGTTACCATGATCATAGTTTCGCCATTTTAATACAAACAAATTATTTAGTTTAGTAAGGTTTACATTGTTTTCTTCTCAACAACATTGTGTTTGATGTTGGATATTTTCGATAGATAATAGATTTGTTGAACTCAGGTTTATTCTTGTGACGCAGAAGAAAAATATTTTATTGCAAATCCTAGTAGTCATGAATGACCAATTCCTTGTTTGGGTTTTGTAGATTTTGTAAGAAAATACTTTGAGTAATAATTAACCACAATTGCGTAATCACTCTGGGCTTAATTTTAATTAGACTAATAATATGTGACTTTGTTGTGCTATTCATAAACGATGTCAAATAAATTTGTGTTTTTATTGTCCCACCTTAATTTTACTCATATAATACAGGGCTATTGTATTAATAGGGATTTATATAGTCAAAATATTTGTATACTTACAAAATGAAAGCGAGCTATAAGCATCTTAAATTTGTCGACAGTTTGTTGAAACTAGTAATTTGTCAATTGGCTTGAACTTGTTAGAGCCAAAGTGCTACAGAAAATGCTGGTCTGAAGATGTCTGGCTTTTAGATAACCCCTACTGTACCCTACAAGAACTGAAAACCAGATAAACACGGTGTTATAATATTGGAAGTTTTTATTCCATTGCTAAGAGTTAGTAACAGCTCCAAAACCTTTCCTTTTTCGTAAGAGCAACATTAATAGTAATTTCTGCAACAATTTATTTAGAACAGCTGATAAATAAACATAACAAAAAAATTTACTTGGACATTTTAGCCCCGTACAGATGATCAATATTTACTTGCATGTTTTAGTCAATCAGTTCACTATTGACACTTGAAACTTTTTAAAACACTATTGACTAAAACATGCAAGTAAATATTGATCATCTATCCAGGGCTAAACTTTCTTAATAATTGAATAATTATGCCAATCAGGCACAATTCCATCCAATATAAAAAATATTAAGTTGAAACTATGCAATACCAAGTGCAGTATTAAATATAACAAAAAAGCTTGGCAAATTTGGGTTTCATTGTGAAATGATTAAAGTAATTTCTACCAACTAACATGATTGAACTACTTTGCACCCCCTAAAGTAGGCCTAGAAGGTTTTCTAAACTATAAAACGTTAGCTAGGACAACGGCATCAGGCTGAGCTTTTATACTGATGTGATGATTTAGAGATAACCAGGAAGGAGGGGTTTGCAAGCGTAGAGAACCACCCTGTATCGAAGTAAGGTCTGTCGGCTTGTCTAAATATAACTGCCACTGATGCGTTTGCTTAAGCCATAAGAAAGCTGCATCTGTTTCTTTTTTCACACGTTAATAATGTAAAAAAAAACATTGTTTTCCTTCATGCGATCATATATTCACAACCAGTTCATTCTGTACAGGTTTTACAACTGAAACCAAACGTAATACACACCATGTGATTGGTTCTAACACTGAGTCACACAAACTTGACAAGTGTGAATCGCCGTTGACGTAATGCAATACGGCATAGGAAATCCCGATCGCAATCACAAACGCCACAATGAAAATTAAAACTTGCAACATTATTGTTGTGAGACTGTCCACGTAATATTTGGTGTTACACAGTAACCAGTTGAACGTAGACTGAGAGGACACTCGTACGGGGTAGTTACAGATGTCACAGAAGTAGCAGTTGCGGACGTTCATCCACCTGTCCAGGCACGACTGGTGGATGTAGGCCAGCGACCCTGCAACAAATATAGTATATATCACATATAGCTACAGGCATTGTTATATTGCTTAAGAGGCTGTCGGCCATGTTGGTCAATAAATCCGTTTTTCCGTTATTTATTGACCAAAAATTGTGTACGAGTTATCATTTTGAACTGTATCATATTGCGCATTGGGTTTGCTTTTGATATTTTGAATACATACGCCTAGTTTTGAAAAAAATGTGAAAATAAAAACTCCAAACAATATATTTTTTCTAAAACTAATGTTGAATTCGCAAAGCGATTCCAACACGCAATTTCATTGTTAATCAAATGCGATTTGTTTTTTTTTTTAATCCGTTTAAAACCAACTGTTTAATTTTGGTAATTGTAAACTCAACTCGGTCTCCAGCGAACTGCACATACACACATACATCAAAATTTGTTTCGAAAAAAATACTTTTTTGGGTTCAGGGGACCCTAAAATGGATTTTAAACCATCTTGTAAAAAAAAATATTTTTGGACGATCACAATACTTTCTCTATGCTAACGCATATGGGAGAAAGTAAAAATGCTGAGAACTATCCCAATTTCAATTGCTTTTTCTTAGTTCTTTTAAGAATCTAGTCCCATTGTTAGGTCAAGTCTAAGTTTGATGTTTGTTTGTCAAATGATGTTGAGCTTGGATGTCAAATTCTAAAATACACGGAGTATAATAATTATCGCAAAACAAAACTTTAACAAACGTCACCATTCGGCCAATACCGCAAACCTTGCGAATGCTCCAAGGGTAACAACTTCATGCTGTCGTTGACGAGTGGACTACATCTGCTATACACTGAACTAAATCTACTACACTCTGGACTAAATCTGATACACACTGGACTACATCTGATACACACTGGACTACCTCTGATACACTCTGGACTACATCTGCTACACTCTGGACTACATCTGCTACACACTGGACTATATCTGATACACACTGGACTACCTCTGATACACTCTGGACTACATCTGCTACACTCTGGACTACAACTGATACACACTGGACTACATCTGCTACACTCTGGACTAAATCTGCTACACACTGGACTAAATCTGATACACACTGGACTACCTCTGATACACTCTGGACTACATCTGCTACACTCTGGACTACATCTGATACATACTGGACTACATCTGCTACACACTTATTTACATATCATACACTGGTATACATCTGATACACTCTGTACCACATCTGTTAAGAGTAGATCTTTACTAAAGATCCAAATTGATTCATGGTCAGCATATTAAAAAGAGCAAGGATGTGTTGCGTAAGGGCCTATTAGTGGGAATGCTATTATGTCTATGTGGCCGAGAACTATTACTAAAACAAACAACACTCTTTTGGAGAAAACGTAATCACTTTATGTCCTACTCAAAAATAAGTCCTCTTTAGTCTTTGAGCTCTACGATTACCTTTACACAAACACGGAGAGAACATCGGTTCTCTTTTGTCATCTTCGTGGCATATTCTGCAATATGTGTCAAATTCGTCCAGAAGACTTCTTAGTTTTAGATCCATAAGTTCTTGCATTTGGAAACTGGAGATTAAAATTTTAAAATCATAAAATAAATATTATCAAAAGAAAATAAAAGAAGGATCGGTAATTTAATAAATATTAATGATTGCACAAAATAATTTAGAAATAATATTGAAAATTATAATATTAGGCATCAACATTCGTAAAAACACATCTATAACTATGGTTAGGCAGGAAATAAACATTGGCAGCTAAGCTATTATAGAACATGTGAAGGAGTTTTTTTTAGTATACGTGCAAACAGTATAAAGGACGGTAACTATTATTCTAGTTACCGTGGTACAAAGCATAGTTTATTATTTGCCGTTAAAAAACATGTTTATTTACACAATCTGTTTTTACGAAAAACAATAAGTAAATACTATATGAAGAATTAATACCTTATTGCACAACCACGAACATTAGGAAATTAAAAGTCTCAAAAGAAATAAAAACATTCTAAAGACGGTTTATATGGTTGCTTTTCTAAAAAATTTTCCAATCGAGGAAAAATAATGAAATGACATAAAATTGGCGGCTATTTGAGTCATTGACCATTTGCGGATAAGCAGAGACTGCTAATATTACCGCCCCTTTCACTGGTCGCCAACCAACTTCCATTTTATGGTACAGAGTATAGTCTGTTCCTTAACACTCTGGATCATGTACACTTCCTGGCCATCTATTACTGACGTAATAGTAAGTGACTGATGTCTCAGATGTCTGGATCACAACTACCATACAATTAATGGAGTGATTTCCACGTCGACCAACACACTGTGCCTCGTTGAATTGTGGGACGTCAATTTTAAATTAATGTCCCATTAACAACACCAATTGTCAACTGAAATTCGGCTATTTGTTAAAACATTAACAGGCCAAGATACGAATGCAGGGAAGAGAACTTCATTCTCAATAGAGACAACTTGGTGTAGTGCACGGCACTCTGGATTTACTAATCTCATGCACGTCTGCAACACCGTGATATTGGCTTACGTTTCCTAGCCAGTGCAATGCTGTGCACAACACTTGTTTAGAAGATAGTGAATGACTTCTTGCTGTAGTTATAGACAATATACAGTAAATTGTCATTGATAACAACAACAATATTGTTGTTGATATTGTTGTAATATCATAACAATATTGTAAATTGAGAGTGGCTATAAAGTCCCTCCCCCTAACTTTTTTGTATAATTTACATTTAATGTTTTTTTTTTTTTTACCCATGTGGTCCTTGATATAATCTAACCACAAAGTATAGCATACGTCTATATGACAGTGCACAATACTTATTATGGCATGACAAATAATGCAATAATCATCTATCAATAATAATACAACATGTATATGAAATATAAACGACACGAACCCATACAATAAAGACATTAATTCAATAATTTCGGGTTGTTCAAAGCAGTAAGTGATTCTACGTCACTATCTCTATATTCATTCACCATTGTTTTATTTTATAAATATAAAAGCAGTAATGTTAACTCGTAAATTTTAGTTTATTTTAGTTCATTAATGTTGTGGTTTAAAAAATGCTCGGCCATTTATTTATCTAAAAAACAAGCCGAAAAATATTGGTTGAAAAACGAAATTAAATATTTGTACAGAAAAAAGAGCTTACTCAACGATCTTCTATTGAAGAAATATTTAGAATTTTCAAATTCAGTCCATCCAGCATTACTCGAAAACTTCCTTGACAAAATAAACATATCTATTTCTCGAATTATAAGAAATAAAAAGTCTACCCTAAGAAAGAAATTAAATAACTTAATCAATTCCCAAAAACCTAAAAAAGCTCCATTACTTTGTGAATTTAAATTTTATCCCCGAACTATTAACAAAACTGACATTAACTTTAATGATGATGAACAAACACTACTAAACAAAGGACTAAATTATAATTTGCCTAACAGAAAGAAAAACAATGAGTTTAATGACATCATAAATGCCGAGTGCGGCATAAAATCAATACCCAACGAAGACCATAGGAACACTGCTAGATGCTTTATCTCCAAGAAAATAAACCAGATCCAAAAACAAAAAATAGGAATATCAAATTTACATAAACACGAAATATCAATACTCAAATCAATAAAAGAGAAATTAGCTACCAATGACGCAATATTATGTAAAGCGGACAAGGGAAACACCACTGTTATCATGTATAAACATGACTACATCACGAAAGTACAAGAATTTATTAGCCTACTAACAACGAAATAATAGAACTAAAAAGTGACCCCACGAAAAAATACCAGAAGAAAATAAGTAAACTTGTTAATTCGAGTAAAATACTATTATGTGATACTGACATTAAAAACTCAAACACAAACAATCCTGTCGCACCAAAATTACGCGGCTTACCCAAAGTACACAAACCAGGGACCCCAATAAGGCCTCTTATCGATTACACCCTAGCTCCTACATACAAAATTGCTAAAATACTAGAACAAATAATAAAACATAACATTGACATTAGTACCAATTACAGCTTGAAAAACTCTTATGAATTTATAGAAAAAACCAATGATGTGATTATCCAAGACCCCTATATAATGGCTTCATTTGACATTGTCAATCTTTACACAAATGTTCCGATCAATGAAACCTTAGAAATAGTGAACACGAAATTAAGGAGCTCAAACCTTTTACCTGAAGCAATTAACGAATTAATGAAATTATTAAGAGAAACTTTGGACCAAAACTACTTCTGCTTCAACAACAAATACTACAAACAAACTGACGGATTAGCTATGGGCTCCCCACTATCTGGCCTTTTAGCAGACATCTACCTAAACCACATGGAAAACAATCTAATTTTTTCAGAGAAAAATAAAATCAAAAACAAAATATCTATGTACTTCAGATACGTTGATGACACATTTTTAATATTCAATGGCAATACCCGACAACTTAATATACTACACAACTATTTAAATAGTTTATCTCCAAAAATTAAATTTACCATGGAAATTGAACAATCAAACGAGTTAAATTTTCTAGATCTGACCATAACGAAAAGTACTAAACTTGAGTTTAGTATTTTTAGAAAAACCACAACATCCAACCAAACTATCCACGCCACGTCATATCACCCTCACTCTCAAAAAATGGCAGCTTATAACTCACTTGTCTACAGATTAATTAACCTCCCTATGTCACAGAAAAATTACAGTAAAGAGGTACAAATAATCAAACACATTGCAGAATCAAATGGATACTCAAAGAAAATAATAGACAACTTAATTTATAAACATAAAAACAAAAATACAAAACCAGATGATCAAAATAATAATAAAAAATTCATATGTATAGAATACAACCAGTCCATTGAACACTACCTTAAGAACGAATTGAAACGTGACGACATAAAACTAACTTTCCGAACTACAAACAAAATACAAAATCTCTTGAATTCAGACAAAAAATCGTTGGATAAATATGAAAAAACGGGAGTATACAAGATCACTTGCGACAGTTGCCCTGACAATTATATTGGACAGACCCGCAGACCTTTCCACAATAGATTTAAAGAACACCGCCCTGACCCAAAGCTCGAAAACCAAAAATCTACTGTTGCCCAGCATTTCATTGATAAAAACCATTCATTACATTCAATTCAAAAAAACATGGACATTTTACATTATTGCCGAAATAGACAACTTTTGAACTGCTTAGAAGAATTTGAAATTTAAAAATCAACCAAAAACGACCCTAATCTAATGAATGAAAAACTACAGTTCAAATCCCTCATCCTATACAACTGTCTACTAAATAAGCCAGATACCCAAGGAACAGCTGATAACAGAAAAAGTGAGAGAAAAAGTGACATAACAATTAGGTTAAGTGTAACAATGTACTTTGACTGTATTTTTAGTATTTATTTATGTTTTATCTGACGAAATATCACAAGATGAAGAAATTTCAACTGCCCCTGAAGATGCTACAATAGTAGCGAAACCGGTCGGTTAAATGACCATTGAAGGATCACTGACGAAGGTATTTAATAAATAAAATAGTCAAAACACGATCCTTGGGCTAAGATGAATTTATTTAATTTATTTAACATTTATTTGTACTTATCTGAGAAGGCAACTTCGAAGTAAATATTTTTCCTCAACGGTAACAAGGACAAAAAATATGATAGCTGGGGGGCGGAGCGGTAATCCTTTTGAGAACTTTGAAGTCATGAGGCGAGAGAGTGTGTGGGAACTTCGTACCACTCCCAGTATATCTCGTTGAGCGGACACATCGGTCCACATCCTCTTAACAAGGATCGAGGCTCAGGGGGATAGACAGGTATGAGTAGAAAAATAACAAAATTAGGAAATCAAGTTTTCTTAATTAGCATAGTACGTGTTAGTAGATGAATTTAAACTAGTATTACATTGCTCAAGTAAATATAAGATGTTCTGCTCGGTTCAGTTTTGCATTAACTTAATGCACTTTCTCGTGATCAACATGGCTAACACAATGATCAACTCGAATAGTACCCGTGATATTTTTACTGTATTTAGGCATTTTTGATTGTTGGTCATTTTTAACAGTCGTGTTTTAAACAATCGTCATATTTAGTAATTTGTGTATGGCTATTTAAATCATATTAAATTAATCACTCCTAAAATAATGTGAAATATTTATCAGTAAAACAAACATTTTTGAAAAGTAATTATGTAAGAATTGTTGTCTAAGTAAAATAATTGCTTTTTTCGTGGCAATGGGAAATTTGAGCAAGATTATGATATATTATTTAAATTGTAATTGATATCATTCGTACGGTCCGCTTCGGTTTTCGTCTCTGTCCGCACAAATTTTTGTTGTAACCAAATTGTCCCCGTATTGTTACTTTCATGTATTGTAGTAATTCATTCAGCATACTTCAGAAGCAAATGAAAAAGTGGCCACATTTCAACTATCTTTTAATGTTTGGAAATTAGTGTATTTATGTTGTAATTGCTATAAAACTATATGATAATTATTTGAAATAATTTTTTATTTAGTTAAAAATAATTAATAAACCGTAGAACTTTATAAAATGTAAGATGGCATTTTGTTATCATTACTTTGTAACGTATTTTACTTGGTTTTCAGTAAAACATATCCTTTAATGCTTTAAGCGTGTGTTGAGATTTGCTGTGGCATTCATTTAATATTATTTTGTTTTAGTCGTCAACCGAACATAAAAAGATACGAAATAGAAATGTTCTGCAAATTGATGCCTTTTATTAATTTAAACACATAAAAACCAATGTTTAGAGCACAATTCAACAGCTTTTAGGATTATTTACAAAAACCATGCTTTGTAACTTAATTTACTTAGTTTTTAGTAAAGCATATCTTGATGTTCATAAATCAAACTCTTCGATTGTTTTTCAATTGTAGAATATAGGAATGGTAAGCCTATGCCTAACCATTTTAAATTTTAACCGTTTGAGAATAACAAGATTTTAACAAGAATTATTTTTTTGGAAAACGTTTCAAGTAGAAATTCAATGTTTTAGTAGACCCCCAATTTTATAAGTGAATAATTATTGGGGTGAAAAGTTTTTATAAGCAGCAATTTTATAAGTGAAAAGTAGACTGTAAAAAGTCTACTTTTCTAAACAAATATTACTATTTTTTTACAAAAATAAAATGGCAAAAAAACATGTTAAGAAATAAAATGCAGCAGAAATACCAGTACTAACTGGGAAAATGACAATTGTTGAAAAGAATTGGCCTTTCTGGTCAACATACATTCAGACAGAGAATGTCGGGCGTAGCCAACTGGGAGGCGGCAGGCGGGAGGGGTAGTTGGGGTTTCCGGTTAACAATACTATGAAAACTTACTATACAGAAATAATACTGGTTAAATTACCTTTTTTCCTGTCAACAGTTCTTCAAACATAATATATTTCTTCAAACATAATAGACACCAACTGGATCAGTTGGTGTCTATCGCCGGCCGGCAAATGTGCTATTTTAATATGTTTAAATGTTTTAATATTTTAAATGTTTTTAATGTTTTTAGTGTAATGTAAATAGTGACGTTTTTGGAAAGCCTGATGATGAATCTCTATGCTTCGAAATGTACATAGCATATTATGTTTGAAGAACTGTTGACAGGAAAAAAGGTAATTTAACCAGTATTATTTCTATAATATAACAGTTCTGGAGACTAATAAAACAAAATGAATAAATTACTATACAGGAAATGATTCAAGGAACTATATTGTACTCTGTCCGGCGGAGTAAACTTTCTTCACCCAAAAAAACTGGACGTAATTCCATCTTCTCTCGCCAGTGTCGCATGACTTCTATATTTTCTTTCCCTTTAGAGCTTTTAAATGTCCTAGGATGTCTTTGCTGGTCACCTTCATCTGAAGAACTCTCGTTCTACATGTTTTTAATCACTCAATAATGAACCTAACCTATAAATTTCACTTTTTTACAATTTTACAGTTAACGAGAGTTACGTAATAATTGTAGTAGTTTTTCAGGTACTTGTAGAATTGTAAAACTCCACCTGTAAAGTTGTTTTTATTCACCTGTATATTTGTAAGAATGTACCTGTAGAATTGTAGAATCCAGTTGTAGCTACAAGTTTGTAACTTGTTCTTTATAAAACATCTATAACTAAAATTTCTACAAATTGTAGATAGATTCACCTGTAAAATTGTAATTGTAGCTTTATGAAATAGGCCCATACTGTGCATAGTGTTTTTCTCGTGTTGAGTTCCCGGGTGGTCCAAATCAGTTCCAGCTGGCTTATTGTTATTGTTGCCTGTTATTGTTGTTATTGTTGCCTGTCACAACCTTGCCTCGTCAATCCCTCGTCTCTTGTTTAAAACTACTTTGACCTGGCCATTGAAGGATAGAGATGTTTTGGTAGATTATATTACTCTAGCAAAACTTAAATTTCTCACCTTATTGTGTAGATCAGGAGTGCACGGTTGCGGCAAACCGGACGTTTTCTTACATTTGTAGCACGTTTTGAACTGACCCCCTAATTATTGGTTAATTAATGACTTTGGGATCAGGAGAAAGACGGACGGACTACTTAATATATTTGATATATTGTGTTAACTAACTATAGATTGAAACTCGTAAATGTCAGAGTAATGTACTTTATGTTGATTGTTGTAGTTAAAGAATCTCTTGATGTGATGTAAATGATTTTCTGTAACGCTAACAAATGAACATTACATAAATTTGTTTTTGTAATATTTACCAAACAATGTTTGTAATGTTTATTTTACATGGTTGGAAAACTATCCAACATCGGTTATGAGTACGGATGTTCAAATATAAACAAACTTATTCAAGTATTCGTATTAATGACAGAGATTACTTGTAATAATAGCATAAAGTCCTACAGCAAGATTAAGAGTTGACATGAATTGAAGCATTGAGTCAATAAGGGGTTTGTGTTTTATATCTATTTATGTTGCAAGCTGTTTATTGTGCTTTACTGTGGGATAAACTGATAAGCAGTAATTTTTAAATCGTACTACGTCCAATAAATTCAATATTAAATATCAGTGGTTTATTTAAAAATATATTGGCAACAATGCTAAAATTCTAGTTGGAATGCATTGTTAAGGAATGCTGCCCAGCCATCTTCCCATTTGTATATTAACGAGTATTTTAGAGGTACCTAAGCAAAGTGAGGCTATTTCTTTAACAAATTAATGTCTTCGTGTGAATTAATGAAAGGAGAAAATGAAAAATACATTTATTAAACAATAAAATATAGTCTATGATAATTATATATTTTATAAAATCAATTATTATGAGCGATGTATCTACGTTATTTGTATTAGATCGAACCTATCTTTAAAAGGGAATTGTTTGCTGATATACTAACGTAAGAAAGAGATGCAAGACGAGTGTTGTACTTGTAGACTATGTACAGTATGTGCATGTGGTAGCTGTAAGATATACTAATAACATTGCTATCTACTACCAAGGAAGAGTTGAATGTAATTATTATGTTAATCTTCAGTGGGCCGCAAGTGGGCGAGCCGCAAATAGTATGGAACGGAGATGCACAACCTTTTTAAAGTGGGAGCCAAGTTTATTTTTACATAACACGTGGTGGGTCGCTAGTTACCTTTCCACATAGGCACTTGACAAACCCTAATACTAAAGGTAATTTTACTATAGTCTGAATAACCTATTTTACCAGCAGATAACAAAATGTGTTTAAATCCATTTTTGAAGTTTTTTGGCAAATTGCAAGTTATAAAATAATTACTGATTTAAAATCAACTTACTCCTAATTGAAAAAGGTTTAGAGGTATATATAAAATAAAATTATACTCACAGGTGTAAAATCCTCTGGTCGTATCAACATAGAGAGAGGACAGATGGTAGCCATCTTTTGCGACCATGAGAAGCAGTACTGTAGTAAAATAGTTTTCAGATCTTGCCACAGCAGGCAAATAAAAATGTCCATATGTTGAGGAATTTTTAGCCCTCTATATAATTTTACTACTTCCTTTTAAGATATACAGTCAAACAAATCCTCTTCTATGTCTTTGAATAATAATCCTGGACATAGACACTTATATTCTACAGATCAAGTCAAGTAGAATAATTGTTTATTTTTTAATTTATTTTTAATGAAACATTTTCATAATTTTCCTATTTCAACTAGACCTACAATAATGGGTAAAAACTCATCACAATATATATAGATATATTCAATAGTATAAAATATTTGTCCACGTGCCGCATAAACTGTATTTGAGGGCCGCAAACAGCCCGTGGGTTGTGCATACATTCATATTTTATTCTAAAGAAACTTTATTTGTGTATACTTTATGAATCTCGGGGAAAACTCACAATGATGATCGGGGCCTTAAAATATAGTAAAAGTAAATAAATTTAAAAGTAAGTTCAATCAAATATCGAAATATAAAATCCAATGACATAGTCTAGATGTAAACAAAGATTGGCTGTACATTACATTGTTGCAACCGTTTAAGACTCATACGCATATTTGATATTTTTAATACTTAAAAGTATACTAACGATTATAATTAAAATATATAACAAAACTTGTTTTGTTATTAAATAAATAAGAACAATAGCTGTATAAATTATTGTAATTCCAGACCAAACTTTTCAATTGATATATAATAGTTCCACTTTGCATTCTGTTCTTCCTAATGATTCTCCTGCCTATCTGTCTGAGCGTTTCTCTTTTATTAAAAAAAATGAGTGCTGGGAACACTCGGCTCGGATCTTCGTTGTTGCCAATCATAGATCTTCTGTACACAACAAATCCTTTACTGTAACCGCTTGCCGACTGTGGACAGTCTATCTGATCACACTAAAGGCAACGACCGGCGCTCAGTTTCGGGCTGAGGTAATGGGGCTCTCGCTTTTGGCCTTGCAGACTGACGGCATCGGGTATTTTAAACCCACCGTGATGTATGTTTGGACTAATATAGTAATTTTTTATTACAAATGCACTTTCTGAAATAACATCATGTTTATAGTTGTAATATTGCCATTTATTTTTACTTAATAATGTATAGTACATGTAAATGCTCCGATTGCTTCTTTTACATAATTTATTTAATTATTAATTTACTTTCTTTTATATTTTTATCTCAACATTGCTGTAATTCCTACCAATTAATCAATTGTAAATTTAAAAAAATATGTAACGTTTAATAATGGTTAGGTGTAAAGAGAACGATGTAGTCCTAACCTGATAATTTGTATATAAAACAGACATTTTTCATACCAAACAAATACGTTGCAGTTTAAAGGTTCAATTTAGATATGGGCCTACCGTTGACTGGACTTGGTTCAGCAAAAAACTAACCTTAAATCAAGGAATTGCTATAGTTACGGGTTGTCTTTGAAAATAACCTTCCGTGTGTACAAAGGACTCTGTGACAAACCTGTTTGTCAGCTGTTCGGTCAGTGCCCACTGAATCGCACTGAAGTGTCGCCGAGATGTCACATTGTCCTGTATCCGTATCCGGTGAAGTGTTTTGCCACAGAGTAATGCTGTGGAAGATCCCCTCGTAGGCGCCGCCCTAGCCGCAATAAAGGGCCTATCAAAATAGGCCGCCGCAACAGAACAGGCTTTCTTTGTCGGTCCCCAGCCTGCTCTCCCTTCGTAATCCAATGATTAGCTCTGAGCTCATGTAATAACGTTGCTATTCCAGGACGGGGATTACATCTATTCGGCACCACACAAAGATATAAGGTAATTTTTACGCAGAGGACATTATATTATTCGGCTTAAACCCAATGACTGTCGAATGCCAGAAGTACGGCGTTTTGCCGCGATTTGAAGCGCATCCTCAGATTTTTAGTTCCATGTAATGAGTTTTGTTTTGACGAGAAATTAAAAAAGATTAATGATCAAACGTAAAAATCAGACATAAGCTTTCAACGGCAAACTAGATTCATTATTTATTACTAAGACGCCGATCGTAGAGATAAGGGCGAATGAGTGTGATGCGGGTAGACGAACGAGTGTAGTCATTGTTACTAATGTTGACTGTTCCTTAGAAAGATCCACTTATTAATAGCCCGATAGCCAAGGCAACGAAGGGACCAACATTTTTACGTGGATTCCGAACCAATTATTACTGCTCTGATTTTCAACAAACTAACAAGCTTGATACTCAGTTATCTCCCCTATACTATACCGGACACTGATTAACAACCCACATCAACACCCCAGACTTCTCTAGTAGAGTACACACCGATAGCAACCATTGAGCGGACGCCATGATGGTATTAAGGGGACTGAGCATAAATCCTATTGCCTACGCTTACAATCTCCACAACACGTTGTCCCCAAGTAGCTGTTTAATATGGGGGAAAGTTTATGCCAATTCTTTAGAACTCTTTATTATTTATAAGACAATTATTGACACGTATATTTTTTATGACATTTATAATTTACTTACTTTGTTACAAAATTAGTTAACAGTCTAACAAATCTGCGAGATAAGTATTTACGCTGTCGTGTGGGAGAACTGAGAGCTCACTTTCGTCGAGTTTGCAAAAATAGTAGTCTGGAAAAAGTACTATGGCCTATATTTTATGGTTAACAAACTCTGGCTATTTTGTGGGGCTTTTTGTTGACAACAGGAAACAATCCTATTTTTGTTGTGCTGGAAATAATCCTGAATTTGATTTTCATACAGCGTTTGGAATGTTTTCTTGGTCTTATCAGCTCTTGAGATAAATTATAAAAATAAATGGTTCCAAATAATTGGTACAAACTTTCCCCCATATTAAACACTAAAAAATCAACACTTTGAAAATTACCAGTTTGATTCCCAAATATGTTCTTTTGCCATAACTAGTCAAGCTAGAGACATGTGAGTTTTACTAAAATATTTAAAATTGTAATACACATCTTTCCTAAAAATTTAACCAAAATCATTAGAGCCGTTTATTAGAAAATTCCATTTTTGTATGTTTTTTGCCCATAAAAAAACTAAAATTTCAGAAAAGTGAAAACATTTTTAGGAGATATTAGCTAAATACACCTACATACCAAATTAAATAAAAATTAATTCATCCGTTTGGTCTCCAGCGAACTGCACATGCACACGTACAGACACACAATTTTTGAAACCCCACTTTTTGGGTTCAGGAGACTCTAAAATGGATTTTTAGTCCAGCTTGTAAAAAAATATTTTTGACGATCACAATATTTCTTTATGCTAACAAATAGTGAATTATTTTGGAATAAATTCATACTTTACTCAACTTATTAATTACAATGTTTTTAAAATAGGATTAGTTACTAATACTTTTAATTAGAATAATGAATAAATGAATATGAATGAATAATGAATAAATGAATATATTTCCTCAGTTTTACAAATCAATCATAAAGTTTCTATGGAAATAAATACCGCCATCTCTTCCAGTAATGATGGCTGGTGTCCACTATGCCTGTCACTAATTATCAGCCATTATGTTGCTTCTACTGATAACGTGGCTCCTGTGGCATTTGGCAATCCTTATTCCAATACAAACGAAACACAATATTCCCCTTAAAAAACAACTTAACAAAATAGTGTTACTATTAATAGATTTATTTTATTCCCAATCATAACCTAAAATTCTATCTTTACAAGTTTACACTATACTATACTAATAATGAACAAAAAGAACATACTACAATATATAAGGCAACTCTTAATATTACTTTTTACTATTTTTTCTAAAGATTGTTAAATTTAAACTATAACATCAAACATGTTTTGTACATCTTTTTGATCAAGTAACCAATTTTTTAATTCTTTTGAAAATTTCACTGTACTCATAATTTGCTTTAATTCTATGGGTAAAAAATTGTATAATTTTGGTGCTAAAAAAAGATAGGAATTTTTAAACACATCTTTATTTACTCTAGGCCTTCTAACATTTCCCCATGAAATATTCCATTACATTGTCTGAATTTGTCTCGATAATAATCGTTTTTAATTGAATCTATTTCCTTAGTCAGCGCTGTATTAAAGGTATTGTAATAATTTTTAAATTTTAAATCATATGGCCTCTTTTTCACACCCTTATACAGTTTATTTCTCAAATCTAACTTTCTTAAAATATTGTTCGTGATCCATGGGCTTTTTTCCTTTGCTTTTACAAATTTCTTGTCAATAACACGTTTCAACGAATTATGTTCTAAGCATTTATTTACACTATCATAAAACCTATCTATACATACGTTAATATCTTTATTATTCAATATCTGGTCCCAGTTGCATTTTTCAAGCTCCAACAAAACCTTGTCGAAATCAGTTGTTACATGCTCTTTCAAATTTGGCTGTTCTTCAACAATCTCTTTTTCTATCTGTAATTTTAAGCCTATTACGTAGTGATCGGACAGTCCCACATCAAATATCGCTGCTGAAACGGCATTTATATTTTTGTGTCTTACAAAAACGTGATCTATGCAGGATTTTGAATTATAACCCACTCTGGTGGTTTGTTTAATTAGCGGGACAAAACTGAAATTACTCATTAAGCTTACATAATTTTCACGCTCTACTGAATTGCAATTTAAATTCAGATTAATGTCTCCAATTAAAAAACAGTAGTGTTTTATATCAATAAGCAATTCTTCCAGATCAACTAAAAATTGTTTAATTGTAAATCTATGCATTCTATATAAAGCTATGAGGGTGAAATATGTATCTATTTTTTTACTTCTAATACCAGGCAATCTGTAGTTTTCATTCCAAGGTCTATTTCTCTAACACTAAACTTACAATCTATATATACAATAACGCCCCCCGCTGCATAACTATCATTACACTTACTATACAAATTGTAACCCGGTAATTTATAGAAAGAAACTTCTTCTGATTTAATCCACACCTCACTTAAAATTATTATATTAATCTTTGCTTTTACTGCATTTATCATAGATTCAAATAAGCTAAATTTATTTCTAATACTCCTTATATTAACATGCAAAAAATTTATACTACTAATATTATCTTGAAAAAAATTAGAATCTAAGTCACAATGAGTTGGCCACCTAGAATCATTATCCAAATTTAACATTTCCATACTTATTTCATATGTAGCCTATATACATACATACTCCTGCACCCTTACATGCACATACACACACACACACACACCCAAAAAATTTAAACACATACATACGTTTAAGTTTACTAATACTACCTATTTCTGATCTAAAACCATACTATGTATTTAACTATATTTGATCTTAATGCTTATTCCAATTTGGCCAAGTCATCGAGGCTGTCAACTCTTACACATTTTTCTTTGTCTATCTTCCTGGCAAATACTTTGCCCTCCTTAATCCACACATACCTCCAGCCAACAGCCTTACATTTGTCCTTCGTGCGTGCCAGCAGCATCTTCGTTTCTGGTGTGAGATGTTCGCTTATGTACACCCGTCTTTGATAAGTTACCTAATCCACAAATTATCAAGTATTGTATTATTAAATTTTTAATTATGTTTTATTTATCACGTTTTTTTTCAATTCTTAACTAACTTATTTATGAAACAATAACATATTTCCATATTAAAACACACATAAGCATTAATAACTTGTAACTTGATTTAGCTCTATACAAAAAATCAGTGATTTTTGTTACATCAAAATGTATCTTTGATATGCAATTCGATTCAAGGTAAGGGACATGCAAAGAACATACGTTTCTTGCTAAAGGTTAATTGGTCCTGTCCTGCAAAAACTTTAAAAAAAACTAACTTCTAGTATATAAATGTATACAAATTCAAATAAACGAGAAAGAAAGAAAGCAAATGTAAGAGGAGAAATAGAAAAACGTAACAACAAACACTCTAAACAATCCGCCCTACATAAAAAAATAGAGAGTAAATCTAATTTTTTATAATTTTCGCGAGTTACTCTCGGGTGTAGGAGTTTCGATCCGTGAAGTCAGGTAAGGACCGTCATAAAAGTGTCAACCTTACTGGTTGCTCCTCTAGGCGGCGTTTCGATCCGCGATAAGGAGAAAATGAGACTGCCGAACAGGGAGGGAAGGCAGCAGTGGATGGGAATTATAGTGTAAACAACCGGGTGGTAACGTGCCACTGGTCAATCGGCAGAAACATTTTCCCTAACAAAGTCATATATATATATATATTTGCATTAGGTATACTGATTCTGCAATAGTATTGACTCTCATTACAGTTGCTTGCTGTCTGGAACAGATTCTGATTATTTCTAGTGTGATTCGTTTACTAATTTCATTATTGAATATTTATAGTAAAATTATGTCCATCAATGGCTGTAAAACGTTTTGAATTATTTTGAATATTTAATCTAATGGTTACATTTAATAATAATGATAATCAGCCCCATAAACTTTTTTTAAACAACCTACGTTGCATTGCAACTAAATTCATAAATTAAACATAATGACTTTCCATTAGCGTGATTAAAAATAATAAGAAAAGAAAGTCAATATAAGCACATTTCTCCTGAAGCAGAATGTACATTTTTCACTACAAACACGAAAAAATGTGTAACGCTGTAACAAAAATGTATAACTATGATTAATTAGTTATAATGAGGATTGTGTATAATTTTTCCACAAAACTGAAAAATCACTTCCTATGTTAATTTAATTATTATACAATTTAATAATCTGTAATTATGGTTTTCACTTTCATTATTTTTCAGTATAATGAATAGGGATTTGAAAAGTCATATTTATCAGTCTATGGAATGCAGCTTACTCCAATTTCAAGTACTTAAGAGTCTGCAGAGGCTTTCGGCTATATTTTATTGATGTTTAATTAAATATTGTAAATATTAATATTAGTGAGATTTACCATGTAAAATTACAAGCAGTATTTAAAATGTTAAATTATCACCGTGGCTACAAAATGTTTATATTGGATTGACTTCTGAATTTTCATAAATCAGGTAGTAGGGAAAGTGTCCTTAAACTCAATCAACCCTTCCAGGAGATATTGCAATTATGTTCACTGAAAAAACAAAGTGCTATACAGAGATGAAAGTCACATTTGAAATACACATTTAATACTTTAATAATGTAATAAACATTGATATATGTATATAAAACTATTCATTATTGTATCATAATAAAATTTTACCCACAAATTAAACTTTATAGTTTAAAATGTAATATATGTCAACAGGTATGACCCACGTGGGACCCTTTTATTCATAAAAGGTCACTTAGATGAAACATGTACAGTAAAATAAATAGTTTATATTGTTATTGTTTGCCAATTCACTATTCCTCTGCTAAAAAGTTTTAAAGTTTAAAGATGAAAGTTAGTTATGTTACGACTTATTTTAAAGGAGGTTTAAAAGTATATTTTTGAAAGTTTGTCCCTCCTCACCCCTCACTCTTGCCACCCCTCAAACTTTCACTTTTTGGTTCGCGGATCGAAACGCCGCCTGAGCGGCAAAGGGATTAGTAGGAATATTTATGACGGTCTGTACCTGACCCCACGGATTGAAATTCCGTCTCCCGTCACTCTCAGGAAGCATCCTAATAATTTTTGTCGCAACTCGTAAAGATCAAATGAAATGATTAGAGCATGAGATAATTTAACTGAAATATTCGAATTGTTATGATCTGTACATAGACAAATACTAGTGGAATACTTACTGTTGAAAACAAAAGGTTAGGACCCATCATAGAACCCTGTGAGACTCCACATTTACTATCCAGTCTGGATGTAAATTGGTTACTTAACAAATTGTTTTCTTTTTATTAAATAAGATATGAGCCATGTAAATACAGTCCCTTTCAATTCCATAACCCACAGTTATATTAAGTTTTATGACATTAATCTATAAAATTCCTTAACAATTCCATAGATTACTTTGTCCATAGGCTAAATCTATTCTACTTATTGGCCCAGAACAACCATATATCTGCATATTCTATGGCATTGAGTTGAAGCTGTAATAGTTTATTCACCAAACGAAAGCCATGTTGACCAATATTTAAAAACACAATTTTTCACTAAATAGCGATTAAATACTAATTTTAGCTAATTGATTTTGTATAGTTTTTAATTACACTTAATAATGAAATTGGTCAGAAGTCTGAAGTACGCGTACATTGTAGGTTCCTTTTTATTCATGGGTTTTGCTTTTGGTATTTTTAATTCATTGGAGAATCCCCTAAACAATGTAGCCTATGAGTTAATTAAATAACACTCACTCTCAATATTAGCAAGCTTATTAAATAATATAATTATATGATAGCCGCTTTGATTTTAGTGGAAAGTCTGCCAAGTTTTCGATAGATATAATCGGTTAGTGAAATGAAAGAGAATGCCAACATTTGAGATCCAACTGAATGCTAAGGAGGTAGATAATCTCGATTCTTGTCAATGAAAAAGTAGATTAACATCGGAAATGTTAAATCAGATCAACCCCAAGTAGGGAAAGGGAGGACAGAGAAGGGCGCTCTAGATTATTTAATGTTTCAGTTGGCAATTTGTAAATTAACCCAGAAGGACAAAGGCTCTCAAATATCCTATCAGATCGAGAGTCGCCCCCTCGGGTCTCGATGGGGTGTCTCAACAATAATAGCCCTGTATTATGTATTCCGAAGGGCGAGACAGGCCAATCCGAGCCCTACACCAAGCCCCGCCCCCTGTATCAGTAGCCAAGGGGTCATTTATTATTAACAGATGAAAATTGAATTATCAACCGTGCTATGATGATGCATCTGTTCTGAAATATGATCCTAATGCTGGTTAAGGGATTGGGCAGGCGGAAGTTGACCAAATTGTGCTAAATCTGGCCAACCTTTAAAATAGCATATAAACAATAATGGTTACAGGATCGAATCTTGTGGCACTCCATATTTGATGCAGTGGGCAAAAATACTGATAATAATTGTAACTGATACTGTGGTTTGGACTAAATAATAATTGAGGATGTTTGTAGCAAAAATATAATGATAATTTGTATAAATAATATTTTTTTTAAATAAAACTTTAAAAAGTAGAAACAATCGTTATTTTGAGTAAATATTTTGAAGAATAATAGTCATAGTCATTTGTTCAGAAGTACAACATGTTGCAGATGAATGGTGTCAGAAGTAATACAATAACAGCTAAAAATAAACAATTTAATATAAACCAAACACGAGCTATTATTATATAATGAGCAGTCGTATCTAGTGTTTTTGAAGACTTATGATGATCTCACAAGATTGAAGATTTTATATATTTTCTGCTTGAGAATGACTACATGAGTTAGTCGAAACCGGTCGCCATCTGACGACGTGTTGGGCCACTTGACTGAATATAAGGTAATATAAACATTTAGTATAAATAGACACTTTTGCAGCTTGTGCTAAATCTGGCAAATCTTTAGGATACCATATAAATAATAATGGTCCCAGGATTGACTCTTGTAGCACTCCAAATTTTACATTGACTAATGACAGAACATTTATTTTACTGTTGTTGGTGACGTTATTCACTACTACACATTTATAATTCTATTTAAAATATTTATTAATTTGGAATAAGATACACTGTCAAATGCTTTACTAAGGTCCATGAGGACCCAGTAACATTTTCCGCTTCGACAGTCTATCACGGATTCAATAAATATTGACAGTTTAAGATTTAAAACTCACATGGAATTTTTTACTTATCTGATATACTGTTTCTAGAGCATTCTTGTCTTTCATATCACTGTATGTAGCTAATTCCTGGAAACAAAAAGTTACCTTAAAATTCATTGTTAAGCTCCTGGACTACAAAATTGACATATAACACGCTTTAACTCCATTAAATAGTCCATAATGTTAGTTTTTGTTAATATTGTGTTTACATATTTCGTAAAAAACGAATCTTCAGAGCACTTGGTGAAATTAAAATATACACAACACAAAACACTGACACGTTCGAGAATTCAATTTTAATTTCGACACGTGTTCCGAAGATGTACCGTAAGTTTTTGACGTAACTTTTCAAAACAAGATTTTAAGAAAATAATATGTTGGATTATTTGACTCAGGTTAAGCCTTTTTTATTTTAAAAAGTTACCGTAGCCAGTAGGCAAATGTTTTTATCTCAATAATTATCAAACCTTTAAAAAAGTGTGCTCTAAGTTTTTAGTTTTGTTTTTTAAGATTAACAATATTAGACCAACCTGGATTTTGTTTAACACTTGCTTCTACTGTTAATTGTGTGATTTTGACAAAAGATCAACCACTCTTTTATCAAAATTTATATTTCACTTGCATAAATAATATTGCATAAATAAATAAATTTATATTCACTTGCATATATATTTATATATGCAAGTAAATATAAATATATTTAAAATGCAGGAGTAAGATCTAGTGTTCAAGAAAGATCTCAATACAATATCATTCGATGAAATCTGCTTAAAGCAGTAAATACGTAATTACAAAGCGAGGGTTTTGTATTTATAGTGGAGAGGAGTGGCTGCCGGGGGTGTTGTGTTTGTGTTATTTGTGACATAACCCAGAGTTCGGCAAACTTCAACCGGCTTAGGGCAGAGCAGTCTTGTGTAGGGTATCGATGACTATTGTACAGGGCCCGTGCCTGTAACCCGACTCTACATCTGTTGGTAAACTCTGTAACCACCATCCCCCCGCCACCTTAATTCACTATTTAACTCTCCACAATTAACAGTTATTGCTTAACACATGGTATCAATATTAAATCAATTGTGAATCCAAATCGATCTTGTCAAAACCTCGATGTTTTCAACGAGGGATATATATCTTATCGTAAATTTAGTTGGACTTTTCCAACGAGTCAGTGTTTTAGAATATAATAGAAAATGTGCTTTATTTTTACAGTTATTTTAAGGTACAACAAACATATCTATAAACAAACACTTGACAACAATGGTTGAGACAACCGTCTAGTTGGCATAATCCTTCACTATCTTCTTAAAAAAAAAATAATAAAATAACTTCTTCCTCATAAAACTAAGACTTAAAGCTAATATTAAATACTGCACAAATATTTTGCTTTGAAAACCTACAGGTGGCACTTAGGTTTAATTCTATCAGATTTTTGTTTTCTAAAAATGTTGTTGAAGTGAGTAGAGAATAGAAATATATTCATGTATAAGAGAGAAAACTACTTTAAAGAAAAATAATAAATAATAACAAACAACATTTTAGTTTGCCTGGCCAGAAATAGATAAACAGACTTCTATGTTCTTTTAACAAAGAACAAAATGATAGGGTTAATAGTAAGAGAGGACTTTTTAGTCCTATATTCGCCGTTTGTTCATAGTTTTTTTGCAATAACGCCGTTATTATTATTATGATAAAATAAACAATAACAGACAAATAAACAAAGCCTAAACTTTTGAAACTAAACTACTGTATTTGTGTAGATCCACCTTCTGATAAAATTTTGTTCTCCACCTTTCTTTACTTTCGTCTACATGATTCACATCTAAATTCATATATTTACAAAACAATTTACAAAATATAACCACAACAAAAAATATATAACTTCAGCTACTCATTTTCCCACGCCGTTTCTTATTACAAACCACAAAACCTCAACAACCTGCAACCGACATATGAACCACGGTAACATTCTAGTTACCGTGATAGAACTATTTATTTAAAACTACACGACGTTTCGAAGAGGTGTGAACATTCTCTCGTTCTTCAGGGGCCTAAATTAACTCATATTTATTATAAAAATAAAAAGAAGAAAGGCCTGAAGACAGGCCTTGTCACAATAACTGATATAACTGAACATCTACGTTTTTCACTGGTCGATATTATCGTCCCCGATGTAATAATATCGATTATCGTCAATGATATTTAGGTGGCACTGGCGAACCTTGTCAAATCATTGATGGCGTTGATTTTTAAAGCAAACTAGTATGGATAGGAATAATGGTTAGGCCTACATTTAATTATTATCTAGCTTATTATTATTTAAATACAAAACAACGTTTACCTTCCCGACACAAACGTTCCACTTTGTAAATACCTTTAGTCTGAGGAAGATAGATTTATGTAGTTTACCGAAATCAATCACCATAAAATTTTTTTACATTTTGCACTGATATTTTGATAATTTTTTCTTGTTTTACGTTCGCTTCTTTTATATTTGTATTAACATGTAATAATACCTAAAAAATTATTTTAATCATTAATCATTTATATATTATTCAAACAGTATAACTGTTATCATATATGTTTTAGCGACATTTTAGGACAAGTTAAGGGGGGGGGGGGAGAATCATATTGCCAGTTTCGTGTCGACTAATGAAAAACGTACTATCTCTCTATATTTTACCAAAGCTTATTCAAAATATTTCTTAGAATATTCTCCTTATTAGTATTATAACGGTTTACAATGCCATGATCTAGTATTTAATATTTTTAATGCAAATATAATTAGTTATATTATATAACTTCTTACACTACTTTTGGGCTAGAATCGACAGCGCGGCCATTTTTTTATTTTAATTTTTTTTATTATTAGTTATATTTTGCTAAGACAAATAATTTACTCCTCACCTACGCTTGGTTGAATGTGGAAAAATTCTATAGCTTGTGTTTGAATTATAAACTCTGTTAAAATTTTAAATAATAAAAAATCTCAAAACAGTTATCATAATTTTCAATGATTGATTGTTTACAGTATAAACAGAGAGTGGAATAATTTAAATTAAGATTTGCAATAACATTTATATTGTTATTACTGAGGATATTGTTACAGTAAACTACAATATTGTTTTTGAAAAATATTGTTAGAAAGGTTAACAGCTTTTCTACCGGTTTTCAAGTTATCTACCAAATATAAATCTCCGATTTAGGACCCATTTAATTAAATATGATTCGGTTATTACTAATTTTTTTTAAGAATAAGAATATATTTATTTTCTCGAAATATATTCATAAAATACATATAATTTACATTTAAACATAAAAAGGTTTCTTCTTAATTGCTCTGTTAACAAAATAAAACTTATAATACTATAACAAACCCTTTCATAAATTACATATTTCAAGAAAATACTAGGACCTCCTAAGGCAATGCCTGTTTTAGAGGTTCCTTCTTTTCAAATAAATCTTAATATGCGCAAAAGCAAATAATATTAATTTAAATTAAATATCCCAATTCTTCAAAATATAAACACTAATATAAAACATAAATAGCTTAAACCTTAACTCTAAATTTAATGTTATCCTAACCCTAACAGTATAGCTATATAATACAATAATAGGAACAAAATAAAAACGAAACAATTTATGACTAACCAAATATGTATACTTTACTATGTTATCTGAATTAAATATTTGATACAGTGAATAAGTATTTACAAGGTATTAAAATTTATACGATTATAAATGAATAATAAAAATATGTTTGAAAGTGTATTGCTTTAAACTTGAATATTTACAAGGTAATCTATACTTTCTTGCTTTGATAACCAATTTTTTGGGAAATAATTTTATATTTTTCAAATTTTGCAGAACAATTGGTATTGAGTTAAATATTTTTGGTCCCAGAAATAAATAACTTTTTGTATAGAAAGTGAGATTTGGTTTGGGAACCATAAATACATCCTTTTTTCTTAGCTTAACTTTATATATTTCATTAATAGGTATAAATCTAAGGTAGCTTAGATTTATACCTATTATTTTGGGAAGAATCCCTTCTCAACGTTTCGACTAGGTCCAATCTAAGTCTTTTTCAATTGTTTTAATCTAAGAGAAAGATAAAATAAACATTAAATAGTTAAAATAATAACTAAAGTAATACAATAATTACAACAGTATTAAGAAGTGAGTTTTTATGCTTTGTTGCATAATAAAATAAGAAGTTGAATAATTTTTTATTTTTTTAAAATAAAAATTAGACTATTGTTAAAGTCATTAAAAATTCCCATTGTCACTAATAAACCGTAATAACAATGAATTTACGAAAATTGTATGTAGGGTTATAATAGAATTTGTACTATAATTGATTGGAAATTTGACCTAGCTGTAAATTATGTTTCATACTAATAAATAAATACTTAACAATGTATATACATGGTAAAAACTGAACTTGAATATGTTGTGTTACTTAGGTAACTTAAAACAGCATACAAATTGTTATAAATGTTTTTGTAGATGTCAAAAAACGAAAATGTTTGAGATTTACGGTGTGTATCTATACATTTTTAACTATTAAAAACGTGTCTAGTGACGACTAAATCTAAGAAGGGAAATTTTGGCCCTAATTTCACCTCAATAATGTTTTTTTTTCATTCCATTCCGTTTCGTTCTGTTTTGTTTTATTCTACAACTGATCACTTTCCTTTGTTATTTCGTTCTGATTAGGGTCACTCGAGGCATCCTTATGCTTTATGAGTGTTCATGCAAGCTCCTAGTTGAGCACTCCAAAGAATTTAGTTCTAGATTTCACGCTATTGTTGCTAGGAGAAGCAAAGAGCTTACTTCACTAACACAAATACAACGTGTTTACCTCCCCTCTCTCTCCCTCCCTGACACTGACTTCTCCATCTCCAAAATTGTACAAAATACAAAACTCCCTCCTTTCATAGTAATCTAGCGATGAATTTTTCGTTATTATTAATCTATTCTTACAGCCAAAAATTCCAACTAAAATTTGTACAGATGTAATTCATAGAAAATAATTGGTTATAATTTTTGTTAAGTCATGTTTTTAAAATTGTACTCTACACAAGGTCGATTAGTACATTTACTTTACTAAATTCTCAAAATTTAATAAAATATATCACACGGTTACTTAACGAGTTATGTACCTAGAAAGGCCAAATTAGCTACTTCAGGTAGCCATATCTCCTTAAAGAATTTTTTTCTGTTTTTCCCTTCAATCCATTTATTATTCATAAGAAGACTAACCCTTTTAATGAAACACATTTCAAAAATAATTTTCATTCAAAAACACTTAACCAACTATATATCCTACCTAATTTATATTATTTTAAATCATCATTATTTTCCATATCCCCAGCCTTCCATGTCCCCTGCTGGCCTTTTATCATATCTAAGGGAGATTTCCAATTGCACCGGGGTCAGGGATCGGCCCCAAACTGATGTGTCCAGATGCACCGGAGCCCCTTTTGGGGGGTGTTCCAATTGCACCAGAGGCCCTTGTTTATGACATGAGCCGGGAAAGTCCAACCAGGCCGGATTCCTAGTACAGTAACCCCAAGCTGACCGTGCCAAATTCCACACCCTTTGTTATGACATGAGTCATGAGTCGGTTAGGTTAGGTTAGGTTAGGTTAGGTTAGGTTAGGTTAGGTTAGGTTAGGTTAGGTTAGGTTAGGTTAGGTTAGGTTAGGTTAGGTTAGGTTAGGTTAGGTTAGGTTAGGTTAGGTTAGATGTTAGTGTTGCCACGGATAAACACAAAATTAAACATTAAATACATAGTTACCATATTTATTAGTTAGAACCTGCTATGGTCTACCATTAGTATGTGCCACGAAACATCGGCAAGTGTTTGATAGAATATTCCATTGCGAAATTGTTAAACACTTATAAACTATGTTTGAAGAAATGTAGTGGGGTGGGGAAGGAAGGGGCCTTCCAATTGCACCGGCTCCGGCGGTCGAAGGAATTTGCAGAGGGGATAAGTGAGGTGGGTAGATTTTGACCACCGGTGCATCTGGACACTTTTCGGACGGAGGAATGTTTTGACCCGTGGAAATTCCTTTGACCGCCGGTGCAACTGGATATCAGCCCATATCTAATTCACCATCCACCTTAATTCTGTCAAGTAGCTAACATATTCATCGTCCCCTTTTTCTCCTACCGTCCACCATCCCTTCTATACTACCTTAAACGATAGTTTTCTTCTTTAGACGATTCCTTATCCAATTTTCCTTTATCTTTTTAAAATGCAGGTCTGTGCGTGAACCTTTTTCAACGAGGGAAGTACAAATCGTTAGGTCAGTTAGGGATTCGAATTTTGAATAACGGATTCCGCTGTCAGGAATCTTTACCACTTAACCAAATACGCTGTCTAGTTTCGTGCGTAGTAAGATATTATTTACCATTTTAATCATTAGTGGATAAAAAAGTCGGCACTATTGGTGCAGTGTTGTAATCCAGCTACTTGGATACAAAGTGTTGAGGAGATTGTAGGCTATTAATCCAATGCTCAGTCCTCTTAAGAGTCTGCATTAAGAGGCTGTCGGCCATATTGGTTTTAATCCCATAAGAACAATGTTAATTACGAATTCATATTCTATCATTATTTATTGACCGAAAGTTGTGTATGAGGTGTCATTTTAAACGTTATCATATTGCGCATTGGGTTCGCTTTTGATATTTTGAATAAATACCCCTGGTTTTGAAAAATAGGTGAAAATAACAACTTCAAACTAAATTTAAAATTTTCTATAAAACTAATTAGAAATTCACAAAGCAATTCCAATGCGTAATTTCATTCTTGATCAAATGCAATTTGTCTGGAAAAAATCTGTATAAAAATAAGTCTTAAATTTGGATACGCGTGATCGTATGTCCGGTTCGAAAATAACATTGTTCTTATGGGATTAAAACCAACATGGCCGACAGCCCCTGCACTCTTAATACCGACACGGCGTCCGCTCAATGGCTGCTATCGACGTGTACACTAATAGAGAAGTCTGGGGTGCCCATGTTGGATGGTAGTCAAGGTTAAGATTGTGTGTAGGGAAGAGCACTGAGTGTCAGGCTTGTCGGTTAGGCTTAGTTTAATTCAAATAAAAGATTCCAAAGAATTTGCACAAACTTTCTCTTATATTAAACACTGAAACATAAAAAGTTTTTTTTTTTAGGTAACGATAAAAAAACTTTGAAAATACCCGTTTGATTCCCAAATATTTTGTTTTCCATAATTAAAAAACTAGTCAAGTTAGAGATATGCGGTTTTTACTAAAATATTTTAAATTGTAATTCACATATTTCCTAAGCAGTTTTTGATAACATTCCATTTTTGAATGTTTGTTGCCCATAAAAATTTAAAAAAAACTAAAATTTCGTAAAAGTTAAATACTGGTCTAGTGATAATGGCTAAATAAACCTACATACTAAATTTCATAAAAATTGATCCACCCGTTTAGTCTCCAGAGAAGTGCAAATACACACAGACACACATACGGACAGATATAAACATTTCTTCGAAAAAAATACTTTTTACGGTTCAGGGGACTCTAAAGTGGATTTTTATACAAACTTGTATTGTAAACAAAAATTTTTGACGATCACACTATTTTTTGACGATTCTCTATGCTAACGCATATGCGAGAAAGTAAAAAGACAGTTTAAAAATTTTCTTTGTTTTATTCAAAAATTGAAAACTTGTAAACATATTTCAAGTTGGCAACTACCGACTAGTACTAACAATGTACATAAATGAGGTCCTTCTAACTGATCAAGACTTGATAGATAAGTGTTTTTGCAATAAGTATTGATATTGGTAGCATAGTCTGGCACCGCCACAACAGCCGGGAGCAGTGAACCGGGAGCCGGCCGCCACTGCGGGTTTCATGGGCCGCTGGGCCTCTAGAGTTACCCAAAGGGCCGCCACGTCTCCTCGACTGACTTTAGTACTAACGAATATGATAATTATAAGCTAATGTGCTTTTTTGGAGTTCAACTGTAACAGAATTGACCGCAGGTGTACAATTAGTACCGTGCACAGTCGCCATATTTACTAATCTGGATTCAGATTTCTGTGAACGAATACCGTTGAACAGGTCTAATAATGTTTCAGAAGGATAAAGGACTATCATGATTAATAAATCGTTCAAACAATATTCTTTAATGGGCATTTAATTTGTTTTAGCGAGCTTTCAAAGAAAAAAACCACCCCTTGTAGACGTCACTTATAAAATAAATGGTGCCAGTTAACTGCACAAACTTTCGCCCTTTCCATTTCTTATGTCAGTTTGTTTGAAAAATGTACAATAAAAACAGACATTCAATTTATTTAAGGAATGTACAAACGAAACACTTATTTTTGTAAAATAAAAGTATGGAAAATACAGTTTATGTAAACACCCTCAACAACTTGAATTGTGGCTTCCGGCCTTCGGCCTCCACCTCCAACTTAAATATTTGATTGGTAAATAAATAATTTAAATTTTAATTTGCATCTTTTCTGAAAATGCAATCAAAATCGTTATAATAAACCTTGAAACAATTAAAATTTTTAATGTTTTTGCCCGTAAAAATATGTTACAACTCAAAAACTAGGCAAGTTAGATTCATGCGGTTTCTACTAAAATAGTATAAATTGTAATTCACACACTTCCTGAGAATTAATTAAAAAATCGTTAGAGTCGTTTTTCAGAAAATTCCATTTTTATATGTTTTTTGCCCATAAAAATAAAAAAACTAAAATTTAAAAAAGTTAAAAAAAATGGTCTGGAGATATTGGCTAAATACGCATACATACAAAATTTCATAAAATTTCATCGATCCATTTGGTCTTTAGTGAACTGCACATATCCACAGACAGACACCAAATATTTTTTTTCGAAAAAACTTCTTTTTTGTGTTCAGAGGGCACTAAAGTGAATTTTTAGACCAACTTGTAAAAATATTTTTTTAATGATCACAATAATCTTTTTATGCTACCGCATATGGGAGAAAATAAAATCAATGAAACAACCCATTTATTTGTGTTTTGTAACCTACGGAACCCAAATTATATCCAAGGTTAAGTTTTCTTTACGCGCATGTCATTAAATGTCAGAAAGATGTTGAACCTAATGGCTCATCACTCTGGTGGTTTGTAGGTTCGAATTTCGCTAGACGCAATGGAATTTGGCGTTTTGCTAGTGTTCGAAATTTAAAATAAAATTTTTTAAATCAATTTGTTTAATCTTAAACGAGACTCTCAATTAGCTCATGAAGTTTTTGGGAACCTTAAAAAATATAAATTTATCTAGTTTGGAACCAAATTTTTATTGAGTAAAGAAGCAACTCTCTTCAGTTATTTTTTAATGTATGTAAATACGTACGTTTTCACTTTGAAATGCAGTTTGTTAATGAATTGCTTGGTGACATTTTATTGATTGAAATCGATTTTTTCAAATATCTTTATCGTGTTTTTTTTTCGAAATGGGTTTTTTACTGAACAGTTGTTTGATTATGTTTATTGGTCAAGATGCAGTTTCTTGAGGAATTGATGTTTGTTTGATAAGGTGTTATTTGTTGGAGAGTTTTAGTGGTGGCACTGGTGGCGCAGTGCTGTAACCCAGCTACTGGGGGTGTTTGGGAGATTGTAGGCGATAGGTTGGATGCTCGGTCCTCTTAATACCGACCGACATGGCGTCCGCTTGATGGTTGCTATCGGCGTGGACACTACTAGAGAAGTCTGGGGTGTCCATGTTGGGTGGTAATCACTGTGCGGATGCTGTGTGGGGGGAGATAACTGAGTATCAAGCTTGTCAATTACCTGAAAATCAGATCAGCACTACAGTGGTTCGGATTCCACGTAAAGCTGTAGGTCCCTTAGTTGCACTGGCTGTTGGGCTATTAATAAATTGCCCTTTCTGAGGAACAGTTGAACTCAGTTAGTAACCAGACTACACTCATCCACACTCATCCTACACTCATATAATCATTGATATTCGCCTTAAAATACTAACAACGTTGTGTCGGCGTCTCATATACATAAGAATGTAATGTAAGAGTGTAGTTCAGATTGTGGAAATGGTAAAAGTTTGTGTTGTTTATACTTTTTAAAGTATTAATATTTGATTTAGTATTTCGCTATAATAGATGGTAGGATATTTTTTCACTCATGACTGTGAGGTGTAACGAAAAACTAAAATAACGTTTATACAATATCAACAGTATTTTTAGTATTGCTCCATAATATGCTTTTCTTATGGCCGCAGCGAACGCCTCAGTGGCCTTAGTTATAGATTAAAACTAATCTACATCTTTATACATCTGTAGTAATAAATACTACGCTTATCCTTCGGTATCTTGTGGGAATAAGGACGACTGACTAGGCCCTGGCCCTACCATCGAATGGGAAACTCGAGAAATAACTACTCGACCCACATTCAGCGCACTATTTGATGGTACTGTATCTCTGTTTATTTCTTCTCTGCGCATTAGCTAAAATTGTTAATATTAATAATAATCTTTATTGTCTTCACTTAATACAAAAGTATTATACATACAATACATAAAATAGTAAATTAATGTAAAATAAATGTAATATAAAATATTAAAAAGGTAAAAAGGGTAATATTTTTACACTTCTTGAAATTTAAAATCTTCAATTCTTTATTCATTTTAAATTCAATATATTATTCAATTCTATAAATTTCTGGTTAAGAACTTTTTTAATGTTTTCTTGAAAGTATATTCTTTTAGATTTCTCATATGTATTGGTAACTTATTACAAATTTTGATCGAATTGTTTTCAAAACTATGTATTAATTTATAATGTCTATAATAATTTCTTCTTATATTGTCTTTGTTTCTTGTAGAGTAGTTATTCATTAGTTACTACTTTGTTTAATATATAATAAGCAGTGAAAAACATATAAAGAAGGTAAAGACATAATTTAGAGTTTTTTAAAGAATGGTTTACAGCTTTTAGGGAATATTTTTTTCCCGTCTTTTTTGTAATTCCTAAAGTGATAAGTGTCAGTTATTATTTTCTTTAATTATTTTTTTTTTACTAAGATAATACTCAATTAGATGGTCCAGAAATTCTGTTAAAAGTACTTCTTAAACAAAACAAAACTACGAAGTTCTAAGCAAATAACAGTTAATTTGGATCGATTATTTTTATTTTGTGAGGTTGTTACAGTTTGCAAGCAATACTTACGATTGTTGTAAATACAACAATCAAAATACGAGTATTTAGTAATATAAAATAACTAACTATAAGTACTGAATATAGTAGTCAAATAACTATTTTAAGCCGACGAAATAACCTCATTCAAATAAAAACTTGTAATAGTATTAATTGACGAATAAATGATTCAAACTGATAAGATAGCTACACACTAAAAGAATCCTAATGAAATGTGAAAGAGGTTGTCAAGCAAAATGAACTCCTTGTAAAACGTGTTCGAGAAAAATCAATTGGTTAATAAAGGAAGGCAGACGACGTAACTTGTTAATTATCTGGCTCGTTTGACGGTTGAAAAGACCCGTCATGAAAGTTTGGGTTAAGGGAACAAAAGGCGGATCGGGTAACACCAAGTTGGTCCTCGGGTGCTTCTGTGGAGGGGGGATGAAATCAGGTGAGGAGCAGCTCATGCTTAATTAGCTATATACCGGTAGCTTCCCCCACCACTGGGGCTATCACTACCCCCGGTGTTCTGCACCAGCCGGTCAGTCGGCAGTAAGATGGGGACTCAGCAGCTGGGGGTAGTTGAAGGCTTGGACTTCCGTGTCCCACCCCGAGACTGCGACAAACTTCTGTTCAACTTAACACCCCCCAGGCTCAGACGGATCTTGTCTCCAACATCTATCAAAAGTCGTTATTCATCTACCAAAGTTCATCATATCAACAGTTCACCGCCCAATAAGCTACACCAACTTTCAAATTTATCAACTCCGAAACTTCAGTATCCCCCATGTTCACCCATGGAGTTAGACGAGTCCTCGAGTTTGCCACCTCCAAAGTCTCAATGGTCTACGAGTTCGCCGCCTCCAAAACCTCAATGGTCTTCGAGTTCGCCGCCTCCAAAACATCAATGGTCTTCGAGTTCACCGCCTCCAAAACCTCAATGGTCCACGATTTCACCACCTCTAACGCCTCAATTGTCTTCGAGTTCGCCGCCTCCAAAGCCTCAAAGGTCCACGAGTTCACCACCTCCTAAGCCTCATCAACTCTCAGACTTCAGCATCGATCACATCCTACGTTGCGCTGGACCCCGGTACCATGGTCATCCAACTTCCCCGCCGTCTCCGCAACCCCTCTTCGACTGGCTCCACTGCACCCGATACCATCCTCCTAAGTTGCAGCGTAAGTCAATATAGTTTTTATTTATTTTATTTTCAATGCTATGAAAACCGAAACTATACAATTACACTTCAGTAAAATACAGTTAAATATAACTGTCAAAATCGCTGATAAAACTTTTTCAATTCTATTTTATTTCTATTTATTTATCATAATCATTATTATTGTTTCAGCAACTTTTATAATGTTTACTTACTGTCTGCATGCAGCTTGCTGAGTAAGAAAAATTAAATTGTAATCAAATGTACACTTTTTAGGCATGCAAATCAACTGGCAACAAATCAACAGGCATATAACAACAATAAAATGACAATATTAACAAAAATGGCCAGGAAAAAATAATTCACATAAAATAAACAAATACACTGATAACAACAATATAAATTTAAAAGGTAACAATAGTTTGAAACATTTTTTAATGTTTGTTTGTTGTTTTTAATGTTGTTGTTTGTTTCTTTAATGTTTGTTCAAAATTAACAAAAACTGAATACACGGTCATCGTGGACCATAAACGTAAACTAAACGTAAAAATTAACCACTCTATATATACAATAAATATGAATGTTATAAGTAATATTGAAATATACTATGTAATAGAATTAATTGTTGAGTAAATAGAAAGAGTATTAAATAGCCCCAGTTAATGTGGAGACCGTAAATTGTAGAACGCGTGTGTTCATGTATTGCAACAAATCCTTTATGGAGGATAGGCAAATTGTAAATATTTGTATTCACTTTTAAGTTTACCTTCAAAAGAAGCAGCATTTATAAATACATGTAACATCTTTTTTGTTTGAGAAAAAATCAATTTGAATGTTGCTAAAACGAAAGTTTTTTTTGAAAACGCAATCCTTTTGTTTGCATTACTGGTTTCTTTCACTGTAGTATAAAAATATAAGAAAATAACAAAAATAGTATAAAATTATAAGCAGAATTTACTTTAAAATGTTGATACATGTCACTACTTTAATACAATAATTGACTGGAAACATAGTTCATCTTTAAAAATAAAATACATTAAAAACTTGTATGGAACACGAAAATTTACGGAAGAATGGAACCCAAATGTTGAGGAGGCAAATAGTAGAATTTACGAAGATAAATGAACAGTTAAATGTTTGCTGCAATAAAAGACAAACTTACATTTGAGAAACACGTTCAAGCAAACGGTTTGTGTTTGAATAGTTATTCAGAGACTGATGGGAAATAGTACCGGAACAAACAACTCGAGTAAAAAATATAACTCGAGTAAAAAAATAACTCATTCTGAAAGAATGAGCCCGTTTTGGGCTCAGATATAAGGGGTTAACACTCTAATGTCCTCAATAGAGTTAACCATATCAATAATAGCTATAGTTGATATGGTCCGATTGGACCCCAGCATTGTTTTTTATTGAGTTTTGGTAGAGACACTTATGTGCAGTTCAACTTATTAGGTAAAACGTTATAGTAATTTGTTACATTTTATCAAGAGCGTATTTTATTATATGCTTATACGTGTCCCATATTACAAATCAAAATATAACTATACTATACCATGTATAAAATAAGAATAAGGTTCATAGACAATTGTACCCCTAATTTGTCAAACCGAACGTTAAGTATATTAATATAAGTGATCTGCCAATAAATGTTGTCCACTGATTCATTACAAATCGAAGTCGTCAAAGAGTTCACACTTAAATAGAAGAAAATTATAGAAAATTAAAGTAGATTCTACTAAATATAAAGTTTAATTAAACTATGTATATCTTTTAAAAGTGATCAATTGGCATCGTTATTTTTTAGTGTGTTAGTTGAAAACGTCTTTAAATTTTAAATTTAAAATAAGTTATCTTTAAATTGCTTAAGGATTCCATTTTTATACTTACCTTTTTTATTTTGCATTTTATACTATCAGAATTTTGAAATGAACGAGTTGATAATTTTTAGAAGGACTTCCTAACATTTAACTTGTACCACAAAGAATAAAGTAACAGATGTCGCAACCAATAGTGAGCTAAATGTGTGTCGAGTAGTTTCTCTAGTATGTCATGATATGGCTGGATCAGCACATTGTCAGTGCCTCTCTTGTTCCCCCCAAATCCAAAAGGATAAAGAACAAAATTGGTCGGTAGCGTAGTTGGTTCAATCCCAGCTTCATGTGCTAAAGGATGTCAGTTCGATCCCAATCAGAGTCATAATACATTTTGAGAAGGATCAGCTGATAACCACCGGCTGTTCATTTGTCATTGGGCTAATAATTAATGACACTTTCTAAGGAATAGTAGGCCTTAGTTTGTAACAATGACTACATTCTCTCATCTACACTCATCACACTCATTCGAAATCCATATTCGCCCATATCTTGACGATCGGCGTCTTATGAATAAATATAAACTACAGTTGCATTAGTTGTAATCTCGATATAACGGTCGCGGAGGCGTTTGCTATGACCATAAGAAAGCGACCTCTGATTCTTTTTCTCTGTCCTCGTACTGAGAACCATCTAAGCATATAAATTATTTAGTAGAAAATTTATAGATGGGATAGATGATAAACGAATGAATTTGGAATCTATATTTATAAGAATTTCTTAAATTGGTTTAAGAGATCAAATAATTTTCTTGAGTCATAAAAATAATAATTTATTAAAAAATAGTTTGTTTGTCCAAGTACGAAAAATACTTTGTCACACGGTAGTAAACAATTTAAACAATAAATTTATATTGTAAAAAGTATGCTCGGAAAAATATTATTTTTCAATAATAATGCTAACGATCATGAACCTTACGTTTTATTTGTAAAATATAAAATAACCGTTAACAACTGTTTCAGCTACTTATCAGTAAGTTCCAATAATGTATTCGTTACTGTTTTTAATGTTATAAATTGATGGAACGTTGATAGTCGAATATTTCGTTTGATTAAATGTTATTCAGAACATAATTACCTAAAAAAAACTTTCCGATAAAAAGCTTTCCGGTGCTTGCAATAGTAAAGTCGATTTCATGCAATAGTCAATCTATAGACTGATATCATTATTATCAAGCTCTTGTTCTATTAAATTTCATAGAAAATATGTTTGTAATAAACTCATCAATAGAGATTAAAACATTTTTATCTGTAGAAAATAACGAATGAACTCTGCTCATAATCATCTTGTTAAAAAATAACCATAAATTGTTATATAATTATTAACTATTGTATTTTAGTTCATTACAAATGTAAACAATGACAAATATGGTACAGCAATGCAGTTACTTGATAGACCCCATTTTTACTAACCAGTCATATTAAAATTAAAATTCACCAAAATTATACTAATTTTCTTGAAAGTATTCCAACAATAATTTCTGACCAACGTTAGTAAATTACTCTGTTTACATGTTTAGCCACATTAAATATTTGTATGTAAAATGATTACAATTAATTGTTGTTAAATTAAAAAGAAAACGGTTAAATATAATTAATTACATTGCTAAAATATAATTGCACTGAACAAGGAGTGAGCAATCCATTTATTGTAATACGGACAGTTATTTTTCTTCATTTTCTTTCTGTTTCTTTAATAAGCATTACATGAATGTCGGCGCAGTAATTATGTATACCCGAGTTTGAAGTTTGTTTACGAAAACCCCCAAAGGGCCTGGGAACAATCCAATCATAACATTGTTTTTCTCGTTAATTGTACATAGTCACACATGCTTTTTAAATTTAACTATAAGTTTAAGTAATTTTTCTCCTTATTGGAAAAAAAATATTAGAATTAACTAGTTTTCACTGTGCTTCTACTTTACACTTTTATAACTAAAAACCCGTCAAATCTATAGTGTTTATATTTAAAAACTTGCTTGACAGGAAGTTTATATATGTTTAATCAATTTCATAGTTTTAACTTTTCAAGAAAAAAATTACTATCAATATCCTGAAACAACGTTTTCTTTGCTTTTAGACGTCGTAAAATCAATTACTTGGTCACGTTGTAATCCTTATAAGATGGTCAGTTACGATACATTACTTTAATATCCGTAGGTAAATGGAGTGGTTTTATATTGATATAATTCAATTTAAATTTAAATGTGGAAATGCCTTTGTCATAATGTACAATTAAACGAGGAAAACAATTGGGTGATTGGATTTTACTTCGGCCTCTTAATTTTTTAGTAAACAATCTTCAAACTTAGGTACACATAGTTTCTGCGCCGAAAGTAATAACTAAATTAATAAATACATAGGCCTACTACTAATGTTACAACTGGATCGCTCACTTCGTGTGCAATGAAACTGATGACTTGACGAAGCTGAGCAGAAGATCGTTGCTGTTTATTTGAACAGAACTGCAAGTGAATTGTCTTAGACGATATTCGCACACGATACGCATTCAAAACACTTTATTTAATTATTTGTTTAAGGGGGTTTTGTGTCTGAAAAATTAAAAACAATCATTTTTTGTAATTTTATTATTCTCTTTTTTATTATGGTTAAAATGATATGTAATATGTCTCCTTCCAGTTACTGTAACATATTATTAAATTATTTTGAAAACTCAAGTGAGTTGACACATTTTACCAATTTCTGAACCACAACTGGTTTTTATATACTAGTGACGTAGTTTTGAAATCATTATGTATGGTTTTGTATTTATGTTTTGTAGTTGACAGCACTTACAGATACATCAACTGTTGCATATCAACTAGCTGTCAATTTGATTCTTGATTCAGCAGTTTGATTATGTTTTTTATGTTCAGTGGTGCTCAACTAGAAAATGCAATCTCTTACAAAATCTTCGATTTTCGAATCTTATTGTATATACATTTTTTTAAACACGTTGTGTACGTTGTGTAATATTTTTTCTAAGTAATTTTCCAAAATAGACTTTTCAAATGTTTACCAGTTGTTTAGAAAGACATTAGTGGCATACTGAATATTTGGTCAAGGTTTTTTCATATAAAATACATAAATATATTTTGAAAAATTAACTTTTTCATGTTTTTTAAATAATTTTTTTATATTATTTTTGGTGACTGAAAAAGCTCAGTGGTTAAATAAGGATTCCAGGTAAAATAAAGCTATATAAAAACAGTTTTGATGTTTTTGAGTAAAGGTACATCAAAGATACCCAATTAAACGTGGGCGAAATAGGAGGTATGTAACCCCCTTAAGCAATGTTAAAGTTATGTTCAAGATATTTAAGAACTGGTCCAAAGCAGAGCAGCGCCTGTTAGTAATGGATTCTCGTTTTGGCATTTTTCGCGTGCGCTCTAAATTATACGTACTCTTTTCTGAATATACATAATCTAAATGATTGCTAATTCATATTATATATAGTGAGTAAACAAGTTAATATGACGTACAGAATATTTCATTTTGGACTCAACCGTATACCTATTTTTGGATTCCTAGAAACATCTTGTGTTCGACTTTTAGTACTTATTCAATAACAGATAAATGATATCACTATTATATTATCAGGATTAATTTTATATTAATGGTAGTACTGGAACAAATAATAACGGTATACAATACTAAGACCTCATTTTTATAAGAATCTGTACGTTTTGATTTTAAGAACTCGCGTGTATCTGCAAAACCAAGAATAATACTTAACTGCGATTTTCTTTGTATTATATTTGTTTGGTTTTTTTTTTTAATTGCGTACATCTTGACTACAAAATTCTTTGCAAACTTTAATTTTATTCCCCTGGAAAATAAATAATATTATTTCACACTGTTAAAATCAAAAAGAAAAATACCAAAACATTATAATTAGTTCGACTGTACATTCACCGACATCCACAAAGAACGTTTGTTACGTAGTCAACATATTTCGGCAATAATTTTATATAACTAAACATATCTACTCGACTTTTATAAAGAGAGAAAATAAAAATTATTTATAATTCTTTTAAACTAAAAATCCTGTAGTAATTAAGCTATCAAACGAACGAGGCATCATTAAGCATATTCAATCACCAAGCGACAGGAATGAACTGAATAGCGCCCCGAGAGATTCAACAGTTTATTTTTACATTTGATATAGCCTTAACCATCAAATATACGCATTGAAACTAAATCGATTAAATTATTTAAACAATTTACGAAAAAGTGTTGGGTCTGTTCACTTTTACGATCGCTTTACCGATTTTCTATAAAAAATTAATCGAGCTTTACGGCCGTATATTAAAAAAAGACCCCACATTTTTCCACTGATGAAGTGCAACTAAACAAAATATCCTCACTTGCTAAATTTTTCAATACACTTATTGCCATTTAAAATTCAATGTATTTATAAGCTGATGCATAAACTGTACGATTAATTTTGATTAATTTTAATTACGACTATTTAAAATTCTGTAGAGGCTGTCGGCCATGTTGGTTTTAATCTCATAAGAACCATTTGCAAGTCCACATTTTTCGTTATTTATTGACAAAAAGTTGCGTGTGGGGTGTCATTTTAAATGTAATAATATTGCGCATTGGGTTTGCTTTTGGTATTTTGAGTACATACTCCTAGTTTTGAAAAATAGGGAAAGTAAAAACTTCAAACTAAATATTTGTTATATTTTTCTGTAAAGCTAATTAGGGATTCTCAAAGTAATTACAACGCGCAATTTCTTTTTTAATCAAAAGCCATTTGTTTGGAGACAATCCGGTTAAAAATAACTGTTTGGTTTGGATACGTGTGATGGTATGTTTGGTTCGAAAATAACATTGTTCTTATGCGATATTTGGTGATAGCAATGATTCAAATATCTATCAAACATACACTATGTCGAAAAATCTGTACGTTTTCTTTAGTTTAATAAGTAACCGAGAGAATGCTCAGCTCTGAGGAAAGGCAGTGTGAGAGAGACAGAGATTGTGAGGCAATGTGTGTGAGGGAGACAGATATAGCCAACAGACGGTGCGACAAAGACATAGTCGATGCGCTCTCTCATACAATCTGACGAAAGAAAAGACGTTGATTAATGTGTATCAACGCAAGTAATGTAAGCGATATACTGTAAATAAATGTAATATTGTGGTTTTACGTTATATAGCTAACCTACTACTATTTGTAGTCAAATGTCACAAGCTGAGGTGTAACGAGCGCGTCGTGACGGGGTTGGCACGCAAAGCGTGCAGGAGTGTCCACTAGTTGTTATTATTACACTTCTTTACTAGGTACAACAATGCATACAACGGTAATGGCGCGAGGTTGTGCTGGCTGGCTACCTGGGGCGCTAGCGTCGCTCTAGCTCCACGGTGCTTTAATGAAAGTGTGTGTAGTGGCTGAATATTGTTATATACCGTGGTAATATTGTTATATACCGTGGTAATATTGTTATATACCGTGGTAATATTGTTATATACCGTGGTAATATTGTTTTATACCGTGGTAATATTGTTATATACCGTGGTAATATTGTTATATACCGTGGTAATAGTCTGTAGTAACATCAACAACTTTATAGTGAAGAAATAGACAAACTTACAATAGTCTGGTACGTTTCACAGGTACGAAGAAGAAGGATAGTTCGTCTGTGGGAAGTGGGCCACGGCGTAAGTTGGGCCGCAACCCGCGGATACCGTTCAGCGCGGCTCAAGTTGCGGTCTTGGAGGAGCGGTTTCGATCCTCGGCCTACTTGAGTGCCTCTGACGTCAGTCATCTAGCCACCCTCCTCCGACTCTCGGACACCAGGGTAAGTGAACAGGATTGAACCGGGAGTTTACATGTTCTATCCTTCTAGTTGATAGTAAAAACCTTTTTTTAAATATTTTATTAGTACCCTTGTAACAATACAGAAACAGCTACTATAAACACGTATTAAAAAAAACTGTTTCCTGTGGGTGACCTCAATTCCTTTCCACCAACACTTATTTCGGCTGTAGCCGTAAGTAATCAAGGTAAAAAGAATGACCCAGGACTGTCATGTACATAGCCCCGGGCCTTATATTTACTATCAATAACAAGCTCAAATTTGTTAGTCTTAGTATATATAATCCAAAAACAATGTACTCACTCATCACGAAATTTCCACAGCTACTTTCATCCCCCTAAATTATACTTGTGGTGTTATTACTTTTACTATTTTTTACAATTTTTTAAATTTTATTATTATTTTGTTACTTTCTACGCCATTGGCATTTTGAACAAGTACAATATACAAAAGTTGCAAAAATATTTTGCACGCAATCAGAAAAATAACATTTTCTCAGTTATTTGCTGTCCAATTGTAACAAATGAGGTACCCAAATATTTGCCTATTTTTAAGCTAAATATTAGGTACCATGACAATTTTTTGTTTTTACTTTGGTTTTCATGAAATTCAGCATTACAATTTTTAAACTGCCGCCATTTTGAAACAGGTAAAATATTATTTTATATTTTTAGAGTATATTGGATGGTGTAAAGTTGATTCGTACCAAGTTTCAAAACTATAGCTAATACCGTTTAGAAGATATGGTTTTGTTTAAAAAGAAGACACATATAGAAGCCAAACTAAGCGAGATAAGACACATCTTCATGGGGAACTTTTTTGTTTATTTTTACCTATTTAATCATATCCTGAATTTTTTTCCTACACTTCTCAAACACCCTGTAAATACTAATATTGTGGATCTAAGGTAGTTTGGTTGCATCTGTAAGGACATTTTTAAAATGATTCGTGTGTCTTAAATTTAAATTTAATTTATTTTTCATCTATTTAATCTTTTTTAATTTTGTTTTATTCTTTGCTAGTTGTTTTTTTCATATTGTAAAATTCTTCTTCTATCGAATATAAAGCAGTGTCAGCTAAGTATTTTCTTAGTTTCATTTTGAATCTATTAAAGTTGTTTAATTTTTGTGATTTCAGGTAAACATTTTGGTCTCATGTATGTTGTTTTTTGTGTAAATATTTAGATTATGTGTGAGTATGTTTTTTTTATATGTGTGTTTGTATGTTCTATATGTTTAGGGTCGAGGTAATATTTTTCAGAATTGTTAAGTAAAATAAATAAATAAAATAATTTAACGTGTCAAGTTTCAAAACTACATCTAATACCGTTTAGGAGATATTGCATTTTTTTAAAACACTCATACAGACAGAACATCCTGCGGCCCGTGTCTGATCACCCACCCACGTAGAAGACAAACACACTTCACAGTTCGCTTCAGAACATCCTGCGGCCCGTGTCTGATCACACACCCACGTAGAAGACAAACACACTTCACAGTTCGCTTCAGAACATCCTGCGGCCCGTGAATGATCACCCACCCACGTAGAAGACAAACACTTCACAGTTCGCTGGAGTATCACAACAAACCAAGTCGGCGTATTGTTGTTTGGGAGTCTTCGGTAGATATAATAAGTAAAAAGCTGTTACTGTCTCTGATAAAAATATAAACACTCGAATTTGAAACATTACTCTAAAGAAACCAATTACACTAGAAAAATGAAAATTACGTTAAAATTGTCCTTGTTTACTTGTGCGTTTCTTAGTGTAAATATTTATCTTTTTGGGAACACGTTATCATAAAACATTGTTTTTTTCTTTTTTCTTCGAGTAGAATAAAAAAAGAGCCTGATTTGTAACGCGTTGACATTTAAAATTAGTTAAAAAGATGATTCGATAGAACATTTTGAAACTTAAATAAGTTATATGTCAACTCTTTAAGTGACTAATACTAGATTTTTATAAACTTTGATTAGTTAACAAAAGGATTCTCATAAAAAAAAAAAAAAATACTAGGGGATATCCCTGCACGCTTCGCGTGCCTACCCCCGACGCTCGCTGTGCTTGATACACCTTGGCCTTCGGTCTCGGCATGTGACTTTTGACTATAAATAATATTAAATTAACTGTATAACGTAAAATCACAATATGACATTTGTTTACAGTATTTCACTCACACTACTTGCGTTGCTACCTATTTATAAATATAAATACCATGAAATGAAATGAAAAACGTCTTTATTCATATTCAAGAGGTGAAGTTAGGGCTGCAAAGTTTGGGCTCTACCACTTAGCCCAAATGGTATTACCACAGTAAGGTGTTTTACGCTGTGGTATTACTTAGCCTATTTCAAACGTATTTATTTATTTTTTTTTAACAGCTGAAGATTAAACTCATAGTAGCCTATAAATTAAAAAAAATTTTTTATAACATTTATTTAATTTACAATCTGTTCATACAATTTGAACAATAAATAAATCTCATCAGGATAATTAACCTGAGTCAGAAGCAACCCTTTGGTTGCCCTGACTTACAATGTTCTAAAAGTAGAAAGAATCAAAAGGAAAGAAAATTAGATATATCTGTCTTTTAAATTTAGAACACTGTGTCTCTTAAGGCGGTAAACACTGCTGCTATTGTCCAAAAGATTAACTGCTAGGTAGTTTTGGTGGTTCTCGAGTCTCTGAAAAATTAAAAATGCACCACTAGTATAATGTTTAACATACAAAATAAACATGTCTATTTATTTACAAAACAGCTGTCATTAATTTACTAAAATCAATACAATGTTATCCTTATGGAACAATCTTTTAGGGGTGGTTTCTACCCCTTAGAAGTACTTAATTAAAATATTTTAGTTGTCGTATTTAAGACCTAAACAAACAGTTTACAAAATGTCAGCTCTCTACCTGCATAGGATGATGGAGAATTATTATGGATTATGGAGTCAGTCAGTTAGCCAGGGCTTTGCTTTATATATATTTTGATGTATACCAACTTTTTTTAATAATTAAGTAGGCCTACGAAATCAAATAAAAAACTTCATTTTATTGCTTAGCTACGGGGTCCTTTCTCTACGCATTTCTTCCTTTTCCTTTTTAGCTTTTTAGTTCTCTCTAAACCACCACGTCTGTATGAAAGCTCAGCCTGCTAACGGTCTTCTAGACAACCAAGTTTTACCGTCTAGAAAAACCTATAGATTTACTTTAGAGGGATGCATAGAAGTGAAATCATGTTAGATTTAGCAGAAATTACCTTAAACATTTCACAATGAAAACCAAATTATCCAATCTTTTGTGTAATGTTAATTGTATAAGTTGTGCATGTTGTGTCCAGTTTTTTAATCAGCTGTTTGAAATAAATTTATAAAATTAAAATAATGCCAATGTTACTTAAGGAAACTAAATGGTTCCAAAGAATTGGCACAAACTTTTCCCCATAGTAAACACTAAAAAAATTAAAACTGAAAGTTACCAGCTTAGTTTCGAAATATATTTTTTTGCCATAACTAAAAAAACTAGTCAAGTTAGAGACATGCGGTTTTTACTCAAATATTTTTAATTGTAATTCACATCTTTCCTGAAAACTTAAATCAAAATCGTTACAGCAGTTTTTGCGGAAATTCCATTTTTTAATGTTTTTGTCCATAAAAATAAAAAAATAAATAAAATTTTTTAAAAAAGCGAAACACAGTATGGGAATATTGGATAAATACACCTACATACCGTATTGCATAAACATTGATCCATCCGTTTGGTCTCCAGCGAATTGCACATACGGACAGACCAACAATTTTTTCGAAAAAAAACCACTTTTTTGGGTTCAGGGGACTCTAAAATGGATTTTCAGACCACAATTTTTTTTTAGACCACATGGATTTTTTTACGATCACAATACTTTCTCTATGCTAACGCATATGGGAGAAAGTAACAAGTAAACGTTGAAAGGCTCTTTCTACCCCTTAGGAATTGAATTTCGAGAAGTGGTTCTTTGTGGGTCTCTATGATACAAAAGATAAATTCCTCATAAATTTCATCAAAATTTGTTTAGTAGTTTCGAAGAATTATAATATACATAGTTTTAGATTATATATTAAAACATGTTTATATTGACATTTTGTTTCATAGATAAAAATTTGGTTCCAAAATCGACGTGCGAGGGAGCGTCGAGACCACGGCAAAGTGGAAGTCAGTCAGGTACCACCCCCCAGACGCCACCCCCAGGAGTCAGCCGTCAAGTCCGCCTTCACCCCTACAGAGACGAGGCACTGACACTTCCAACGTCAATAATTGACGTTACTGACCGTATTCTATTGAGTATCTGTGACCAAACTAGTCCGTGTAAATAAATCTGTTTATGTATATAGTTAGTCAGTACAACAGTGGTAATTCGAGATCCATTGCAAATACAGTGTGTACATTTTAAACGTTTCTGAAATATAAATAATTTTTTACTGCTTTACAATTATTTATATTCCATAATTTATATAGGGTTTTCATTTCCGGGTCCAAGTGTTGAGGAATGGTTCTTTTAGCAAAGAGAATTTATTGTAACTTTAGATGTATGGGTTCATTTTGAAATGCAGTTATATATTGTAAAACGTGTATTAGGAAATGAAGCTCAGAATTACCAGTACTGACTGATAAATCGCCAATTTTTTAAAAGAAAACAGTCAGCCCAACATTAATTCAACAACAAACTATACAAGACGGCAGTTCTACAAGTTTCGGCCCCAGTTGATATGTCAGATTTTTATATAAGAACACATGTTTAATTAATTACATTTCTAAGGAATGTGCAGACGAAACACTTATTTTATTTAAATAAAAGTATGGACAAAAATAATATTCAAAAACAGTTGTTCAATTAATCGCATAGCCAGATTTTTTTATGTAATCAGCCTTTAACAACTTGAGTTGTGGCCTTCAGCCTTCAGCCTCCAGCCCCAACTATAGTAGGTGGGGTGGCAACTAATAAATAAAATAAAATATATAAAAATATGTTTGATTGTAATTTGCATCTTTACTGAAAATTTAATTAAAATCGTCAGAATAAAGCTAGAAAATGTTGCATTTTTAATGTTTTTGCCCGTATAAAAAATGCTATAAGTAAAAGAACTATTAAATTTAGGGACATGCGGTTTTCACTAAAATATTTTAAATTGTAATTTACACCTTTCCTGAAAATTAAATCAAAATCGTTAGAGCCGTGTTTGAGAAAATTCCATTTTTTGTATGTTTTTGCCCATAAAAATAAAAAAAATAAAACAGTTAAAACATGGTTAGGAGATATTGGCTAAATACACTTACATACCAAATTTCATACAAATCGATCCATCCATTTGGTCTCCAGCGAAGTGCACATACAGACATGCACAGATACGGACAGAAACCAAAATTATAAAAACACTTTTTTGGGCAGGGGACCCTAAAATGAATTTTTAGACCAACTTGTAAACAAATTTTTTGGACGATCACAATACTTTATTTATGCTAACGCATATGCGAAAGTAATAAAAAGGACTTATTTGACAATTATTGGTAGAATATATATCTGTATTTTCTACCTTATTCACAAGTAGGTCTATAATATTTAAAATGGCACAAATCTTTTAAACCGAAATATGTGTCAGTTTATAGTCTTAAGTCAACTTAGGCCTTTTGTACCAAATTTGGTTCAACGGCATTAAACTGACTTAACACCTTTATTTAAGTTTGTAATACTGAGGAAAAACAAAGATCAAGATAAATTCTTTTTTTTTTAACTCACTCGCCAGTTCGCATAGGCCTGTGCGTGAACTTTATTCAAAAAGCGCTGACTGTTAGCTTAGTCGGCGATTCGAACCTTGCCCTCCGCAGTCCAAAGCCTTAGCCACCACGCCGGCTTAGGATAAATTAATGACATGTTCTTTCCTTATAAATTATGTTTTTCTTTAACTGCTGAGTTTCCCAACAGTTTAATAATATCTGTGTATCTCAACAATTTTTCCTAAGCAAGGACTAGGCTATGTTTATATTGGTATTTTACACTGTGAACGTTTAAGTGAGTCATCAGAAGCTTTTGAAGTTATACTTCTTTGCGCCCGTTAGACACTTTGGGATGGGATGTTGGTCGAGAAACCGCGTCACGCTGAAAAGTAAGAACAAATTTTTAAGAACTATCGATTAATCGATTGTTAATCGAAGAAATTTAATCGAAGAAATTACTGATAATGATAATATAGGTGTATAATATAATAATGAAGTCACGTATAATATATTGAAGATAAATATATTGAATAATATTGAAAAATGTCTTATATTTCATTTTTATATCATGTCTGTTTGTGTGCGTGAGTGGGTGTATGAGAATGGCCAAAGAAGTATAACTTCCACCGTGTGGTCCGACGCACACCCAATTTTTTTTTTATTACCTCATTGTGTTTTAAACGAACTAATGAGGAGTAAATGACATTGCAGATTCGAAATAATTATTCAAGGACGTTTCTATAGTATACCGGAAAACGCGTTCTTAAAACTAATCGACAAATTGCGGGCTTATCGTAGGTGATAAAAGTGAATTACCTTATCTTAGTTGAA
>JAQJVL010001335.1:176943-208694 GCA_035578905.1 Stictocephala bisonia
TAGTCGTTTTTGAGAAAATTCTATTTTGTATGCTTTTTGCCTTTATAAATAAAAAAAAAAACTAAAATTTAAAATAGTGAAAAAATAGTCTGGAGACATTGGCTAAATACACCTACATATCAAATTTCATAAAAACTAATCCATCGGTTTGATCTCTAGCGAACTGCACATACACACTGACATACATACAGACATCAAAAATTTTTTTCTGAAAAAATCACTTTTTTGGGTTCAGGGGACCCTAAAATGGGTTTTTTAGACCAACTTGCAAAAAAACTTTTTTGGACGATCACAATAGTTTCTCTAAGCTAACGCATATGGGAGAAAGTAAAAATGTTTAGACTCATCAGACACAGAATCAAATTATATCCAGCTTAACATTTTGGGTTACCATAATCTATCGAGTCAAAATATGGACATCACATTGCTGGAGGGAGGGTGGGGGGAAGTACTTGAAAATTCCCATACAAGTGATACTCTTTGTATTTGTGAGCCAACATTGAATTTAAATTCTTTACACTCTACATGGTTGTGCCAATATTAATACTTAAATGTAAAGCTACAGTCACTTCTATTCTACAATTAGCATCCAAATAACAGTTCTTTTTATTTATTGTATAGCATATTATTTATTTGATACCATTATATGTGAGGCGGAAAGTGAAAAGGGACCTCTTGTCGGCAATTATCGATTTTGAGTTATTGGTATTTTAAAATTAAGCATAAAATTATGAACAACTTGGTGTAAATTTTACATCTGTACGATTTTTTTTTCTTTAAAAGTAATAAATGTTTAAAGTTTCACAAATTGTAAGCAGCATTTTGAGAAAAACAGGTTTAAAAACTTTAAACTCACATAGAACCCACATTTTTCATACTTAAGAAATATATCAAACATCAAAACAAAGCTAAACATTTCCTTTTTGAGAATAATAGTCATAGTTGTTTAAAACACCAGCAGAATTCATTAAAATTTTGTTTTTAAAAAAGTAATGTAACACAAAACTAAAAATGTTATAAGGGACCTCTTGTCGGCCTCATGTTATTTCCAATAATGACAAGAGGTCCTTTTCTCAAACAGACCATTAGTTGCTTTTAAAGATGTTTTTATTGATTTTATCTAATCTAAATTACTTTAAATGGAATCTTATCAATATCAAATAAAACTGCAAGTCGATCTACTTGAGTACAATTCTAAAAGTGATACAGTTACAGCTGATTGGTAGTGAAACAACTGTTTCAAATGCTTTAGAAAAGGTACCTGTTGTTGCAATGGTTTTAAACACACAAGAAACTGTACTGCATTTAGGCAACATTTGCCGCAGTTCTCTAAATCGATGCTAGAACTCAAGAGAGGCTAGTTTTTAAAGTAACGTTTCTATTCTAATGAGTTTTTGAAAAGTGACCTCTTGTCGGGCCTATGTTATTTACCATAACGACAAGAGGTCCCTTTTCTCAGGCCAAACACTGACATCTAAATAAATTTTATTCGATGATTTAATGCTTCAACACGATTTTATAACTGATACAGGCCTGTTCTATATAAACCAGTTTGATAGTCGATAAAAAAATCAAATATAGATAATTTGACCAAAATCTGTAGTTTCGTGAATACAGAACATTTTGCTTTGCCGACAAGAAGTCCCTTTTCACTTTCCGCCTCATATATTTTTTAGAAAGAGTTTATTAAGTTTGTATTTTGTTGTAATTGATGCCGTGTCAGTCCTCTAAAACCGACATCCCATCCGCTCAATGGTTGCCAATGACGTGGACCCTACTTGAGAAGTCTGGGGTGTCCAAGTTGGATAGTAGTCAAGGTTTGGATGTTGTCTACTGTCAAAAAGCAATGCAAACGAAAGTCAATACCACTGTTCGTGTAAGGGTGGGTGGGTGGGTCAATACTACTGCACGTGTATGGGGGGGGGGAATTGGTAAATACTATTGTATGAGGATAGGTCGCCGTGTGGATCAATACCACTGTACGTGTATGACTAAAGTCCTTGCCAATATCCCGCATTACTACCCGAGAATCGTAAGCAAAGCTATGGGAATATATAAAAGAAGAAATAATTTTTATAAGAATGATAGTATACGTCTGCCAAAGGCATGGGGACCCATTTTAAGTAAACTGAAATAAAATGGAAGAGTCAGCCATATTGATTTTCTTCGGCCAATGACCGTAGGTCACGTGGGTCGTGCCTCTACCCCCCTCTCCAGGATAACTTTCAAACCAGTTCCCACCTGTTATAAAAGCTGGAAGGTTATTCGCCGATCTCAGTATACAATACAAAAAACAAATACTCATCCGATTGCGCCGTATCATACACCAAAATTTAACCTATTTAATTCTACGCAATATCATATAACTTACGTCTTTTCTTGAAGACTAAGAATTTTTTACAGTGGGTAGAATAAAAAAACACAAAACCTTAGTATTCTGAAAATAGCAATTCACAATAATTTGTCTCTATGTGAAAGTATCATCTTTCCATATTTTGGAAGAGAAAAACAGTAGATTCTGTAAATGTCAGAATAATGCCTGACAAAGATAGAAAGTTTTTTTCAAAGCTATAATACAATTTCGTACAAAATACAGACATAGCGTAACCTTAACAACAAATAGAAACTTATCTCAGAGTTGATAAAAAACATTTTTCAACTCAAACTGTAAGCTGAAGTTATTTATGATACTGTTCTTTAGTCAATAGTCTAATAGCTATCTCAATTCTTTTTTCATTAGTCAAGTTTTCCTTAAGGGTTTTTTTTGTTGGATTTTCTGGTGCTAAGAATCTTCTTTGGTGTCCTATATTTTTTTACTGGAGATAGTTTACTTGGTAGATCCTGAAATACCAAATAATGACAAGATTAAGTAAAATAAACAAATTTACTTTAAACAAAGAGCAGTCCACTAATTTCCATCAGTTGTAATACTTTAAGTACAGGTAGTTTATTTTCATAAGACTACATTGTGTTAAGGACAGTGGCAAATATTGTAGCTAAATATTTATTTTATCACTTTTCATCTTAAGCAAGTGCGTGATCATGTAATATTAAGTGAACAAATATTCATTAAATTCAAGCATCCCAACAATCTAGTTTCTTCATATTACTTGACTCTGCAAGACTTCCAATCCCCATTATGTAGATAAAAATTTATTACAACACAGATAAAATATGCAATACATGATGTTTCATAAAATAATAATACCAGTGAATGAGCTTAGACAAAATTTGAAAGCATAACACTGGCAAAAATACACTGGTAATGGATGGAAATTGGCATTGTAACACATATAGTATAATGAAATACCCATTTCCGCCACCTAGTGAGAGGGCTGTTCCATTTTGGTCTTATATAACTAGGGTCACCTTAAGGATGTTTGGTCAAAACATTTTTTGATTTTTTTCTATTTTCAATGACTTTATACCAGCTATTAACACCTCCCAAGTAGTTCTTTCATTACAATTATGTTTATAGTTACAAATACATCACCTCAAAGATGCAAATTTGGGCTTTCTCAGTACATACAGAATTAAGAAACTATTTTCCCAACTATTTCCAAATTTTAAAACAGACCCTCATAGGATTGGTCTTGCTCATCAGTTATTTTAAATTACACAATTTTACTGCAAATTAATAAATTTTATTTTAACCCTCCGATGGTTCACTATTTTACCTCTGGTGGTTCAGCCCATTTTTGCCAATTTGCAGCCTTATTTTTAAAAATCTGTAAAAAATTTATTTTTTATCTAAATAGGGCTTATTATACATCATTTAGTTCATAAAACTATGGAGTATTATTATATGTATTTCAAAATGACTTAACAAGTAGTTTGGGATTTTCTTTAACGGAGAGAATAAGAAGAAGAAGAAAATCCACAATGTTTTTCACACTTTACACACACACAAAATTTTCACTATGTACAATACAAAAATTCTAAGATAGCCCTTTTGTGCAGAATTTATAACTGAATAAGAAAATATAAACTTATAAGGACTTCATTACTGAAATAAATAAGTTATGTACAAAAACCGCTCAATCTGACTCACTCCCGCTGATGGGAGCTCTTCTTTTCCTGTTACCCCTAGATGGTCTCTAGAAGTGTTGTAATTTGGAGTCTCCAGAATCATTGAACAACTCCCTATCAATCTCACTCGTATGTAATTCAGACATTTTCACGTAAAAACCACTAAAACGAAACATTATTACGACCAAAACAACGAAGATGCGACACAGTAGTAAACAACAATGGTGCGCTGACAGTTGGAACTGTCAATTATGGAATTGAATTTTTTTTAGTCTAGACCAACGCCATCCAAATAAAACTTTCACCAGACTAAACAGTAGAACCAGCTGTTTCAAATGACATATGATATAGGATGTTTAGTGAAGGATGAACACCCGTAAGAAACGAAATAGTGAAGGTCGATTTTTCGACTCTAAACCATGGCAGATACGTTGTAAAGGTCGATTTTTCGACATTAAACCATCGGAGGGTTAAATAAGTAATGTTAAATGTTTGCTTTAATTTCATTACAACAAGAAATAGCATGTCGTGTTTGGCATCTTATGCTTTTTAATATCACACAATTTTAAAATTGACTAACTTTATATACTCAAATTTTGATTGTACTTTTACCCGCATGTTACATTACAATCCAATCACTACGCACATGTACAGTGAGACACAACACCCGCAGGATCACGCTTAAATGACTTCCTACAATTATACCCCACCCAACCAAGGGGAGTGGGAAAGGTCAAGTGTCTGTATATGAGTAGATCGTCTACATACGAGGTCAGACGTACAGTCAGCGCTTCGAGCAGAATTCAGCTGTCCCTAAAGCCGGCCGAACTGCCTTAATTACTAATTAGCTTAGTAGTATATTGATAAATATAAAACTGCTTATATTAATTAAAATAACACTAAAGTGTTTTACCTTTACAGTTCAATTTTCTGTAGCCTCCATGGCATCCACTGTAGTCATAATTTGTTTAATTTGATTTTCAACATAGTCCATCTGCTGAATGCTAGTGACTTTTTGTTGTAAAAAACCAACTAGTTTATGAACTTTACTATCAAATTTGGATTTGCGTTGAGAATATTCTTCATCCACTGTCATAGTAGATATTTCCTGGAATACTTGAAAATCTAGTTCTTCGTTTGCATCATTTCTAAATTCTACTTCCAACTCATTTTCCTCATATAATAAAATTTGATTAGATTCTGCCTTGGCATGATCAGTTCGGGCTACGGCATGAATATGTTTGCACATGTTATTTTTTATGGTGTTATCCATACACGTGCAAGTGTACTCATGAAAGCACGAGTTACAATGTAAGCATTGGAGTTGGCACTTCTTGCATTCTTTTAATCTGTTTACTGTGTATATTTCATCTACTTTAGAAGACAGTATATGCCATTCATTACCACTCATAAAAGTTACGCTACTGTCTGGTATTAAGAGACTGGTTTTGTGCCGCTGTCTCAGAGCCTGCAGTTTTCGTAAAAATTTTCCTTTTTTCATTTTCATTAGCCAATCAAACAACTTATATTTTAGCAAATTTAAGATAGCGCACAAGGTTTTATCTAGCTGTTGAATTTTTTGCCCTCTTAAGTAGCAATATTTCAACACTCGGTTAAAGTTCTCTATACTCATATTTGTGTTAATCCCTGAATGTATATACGGTAACAGTACGCCCATTGTTTGTATCGCTCTCCCCTAACATAATGTTCCGCAAAATAATCTCCATAGTCTTGGGTATCTTCATCTCCTAAAAATTTTTCTATTGCTGCTTCCAATACTTTCTTAAAGGTGTCCCTGTCTAGCTCATAAAGTAAGGTTTTCAATGTTTTGTATACTTCTTCTTTCTTGCTTTTACATTTTATTTTGCACAGGTTATTCCGCCATGCCTTGAGGATATGCCATGTGCAAAACAGTCTTTAACTTGGCAGGGCCCATAATCTTTGTCCAACTGGAATAAAATGTTTCCTCCATATCAGACATGAACACATTAGGGGTTTGAACACATTAGGGGTTATCACACCAGCTACATCTTTAAGTTTTTGAAAAAATAACAGCATTACCATATCATCTCCTCTGTTACTGAACAAAAAGGCTGCTGGAAAACCTTCTCTACTTTCATCAAGAATAAGTAATGTATAAAGCTGTAAATTATAATTGTTTACACCGTGAGTTCCGTCTATACATATTGTATCATGGCCATATATTTTCAAAGAGGATTTCTGAGTCTCTGTCATATACATAAGTACGAAATCATCTTCTTTCAGTAGTGGATATTCCAAAGAAACTTCTCCTTGAGGCTTATATACTAAAAGAGCTGTGTCTTCTGAACCGCTCAATTCTTTGACCCAAGCTTCAATGCTTACTGTATCAAAAGGATGTTTCATAGTTTCCGAATTCAAATTAAAATCTCTTTCAATGTTTAAGATGTCCTTCTTGTTCATCACATGCATCCTCTTTAATTCAAAGTTGGTTACGGACCTTCTAATACATTTCAATATTTCCTCATGAGGAATTTTATTTACTAGTTTGGTGGCTACAAACATTCTTTCCTCAAGTGACGAACGGATATATTTTAGGTCATTTCTATGGCCAACATGTGTTTCTAAATATATAACTATAACCGAGCTATTTGGGAGAATTTTAACTTTAATTTCAGATGGGCAGTATGCATCAATTTTACATGATCCCATCATTTTCATACGCCTTTTACCGTCACTCTTATTTTGAAACACACCGCTTCTATGGCATGTGTAATGCAGTCTTTTTTCTGAAGTGTCTCGCTTTATATACTTAGCAATTGACTTTTCTTCAGTTTCAATTTTCCATTTTTGAAACTCCTCAATAGATTTAAAATTATAACTTCTCCATTTCAAACTAATTTCATGTTTTTTTCCTAAATGGTTATTTATTTCATCCCTGTTCTTTGAAGATGAAAAAAATGGACAAATTGGGCACTTACGTTTAACTATTTTGCGAAGGGGTTGGCCAATTTTATGAGCTCTTCTCTCGTGGTATCTTAAATGTTTCAGAAAAGCGAATTTAGACGTACAATGAATGCAATTAAATTTTGTTATTGAAGATTCTCCTTCCATAATATTTTTATGAACTTTGGAGATATGTTTTTTCAAATTTTGTTTGTATGGAGTTCTATAGCTGCAAGCGTTACAATCATATATTTTACTACTGTCAACATTAGATAAATGAACAGCATTTAAATGAACCTGTAAATGTTTTTTCTGTCTAAATTTTTTGTCACATAAAACAAAGGAAAATAATTGTTCTTGTATTTTTTCCCCCTTTGAGTTGAGTTTATGTACTAATCTCACGTGTCTGCTTCGGTAGGCGCTCTTACTAAAGAGCTTTCCACATTCATTGCATTTAGTACAAGTGGTTTCAGGTTTAACATCTGAATTCATCTGGAATAAAAAAGATTAATTAAACTATTCTCTGTTAGGTTAGGGGCCGTCCCTAAATTACATAATGCTTGAAGGGGGAGGGGGATTTTGGCAGTGTTATGCACCGTTACAGGGAGGATAGGGAGGTTCTACTTAGCGTTACGTAATTATTAAACCTCAGCAATTTGTATAAATTCATTCACAAAATTGTATTTTTTTTCCGCCAAAATACAAATTTTTTTTGAAAAGATATTAATGTTGGATATAACGGAAGACAGTCTAAACAATGACTTTATCATAAATAAAAATATGCATGGAGGTGGATGACAAACCTTAGGGGGGGGATTTTGGCAGCGTTACGCAAGTTTTGAGGGGGTTTAGTATTACCGTTACAAGTCCGTTACAGGCGGGGTTCTGAAAAGGCCGATTTTAGTGTTACGTAATTTAAGGATGGCCCCTTACCCCATCAATTAAACTTATTTCTGTTTTCTTGAGAGACTTGTGATCTTTCATGGAAGTGTTTGGTAATATTTATCTAGTACAGTATATAGGCTGTCAAAATCCAAAAGTGACTCAATTTATTTTTTACAGTGTTCTCTTATATGCTTATTACCTTCTGAAAAACAATTTTAATGCTGGACTCAAAATGGAATTATAGTTCAATTAGGTTATATACAATTTTCATACTGAAATTTATCATAAATTATACAGAAAGTTGACGGTACTAAGGCAGTAATTAGATAAATGTTAAAAAAATAAGGTGATCTAACAGAACTTAAACCATTATATCATTTTATAGTATTTTATCTTGCAACATAATTCCAAGTTTTGTTCTGTTAATGTGTATTTACATGTCTAATAATAGGTTCAAAATGTAGGCCTAATATATAAAAATGTCTATCTTATCAGTATAATATTAGTTATACCATTTTTTATCATTTATATAGAGGTCTCATATTCATAACATCCTGTAGGCATATAGTGTCTCATGTAATACTTCATAAAGTTATATTCAGTTGCTGTTTAGATACCATAGTAACATTTGTTTAGATTAATTTAATTAATTGGTGGAGGTCTTTCTTTATAAGTACTTGTTCACTGTTAATTTATATAGAAGGAAAATTATCTTTACTTGTAGCTACTAGGATACCACTATTAAGATTGAAGGTATTCATAATTGTACAGTTGTTTCTAGACAAAAAAGAACTTTCAATTTCCAAAAGTTTATTAATTGCTAATAAACAAAACTAGGCTTATTAAGTTAATTATTTTAAAACAATTATTATTTTATTTTAACCGAACTTACCTTGAACATACACTGCTTATCTTTATAAATCAAATCAGATTAATCAAAAGAAAACAACAGCTGGTTTCATAATATACTACATCTCCATCTGTCAGCAGCGGAAATGGAGAGGACAAGTTGCCCCTCAATCCCCCACCACTGAACGCAGTTGTTCCCACAAGGTAAATCTGGTAATCAAAAAAGAACACATTTTTAATTATTCCACAAATTTCAATTAAAGAAGCGCTTTCGCCGGTTAAGGCATCATCAGTTTAAATGTAAAAAACATGTTTAAAAACAATATAAATTAAAATATGATAAAACATAGATATTTTTAAAGAATTTAAAACTTAAATGGATTAATAGAAAGTAATTTTAAATGAAATATTAAACTGAAAAATATGATTTACAATTGATAATTTTATGTTCGATTTCTTCTTTAACTAAAGGTAAGTATATATTACTAAAATTTATAGTTGGTTGTGATATACATTGTTCTTTTATAACAGACATAAAGGCACTTTCAATTTGATTCCTTTTGGTCCATGAAGATTCTTTAAATATTAGATATCTTTAATACTAGAGGAGTCAAATTTAATGTCATGATTTTCATTTAGAGCTGTTCTACTAATTTTGATTTTTCTTTATTTTATGTTTTGTAATTATATATGTGTTCTTTGACTCTTGTACAGAAAATGAATAACTTTGGTAAGTAGAATTTAAGGCAAGGATCATGATGACGTCATTGGAGAGATCAGCTGACTTTTAGCAGGAACTGTCATTGAGTTGAACAGTTTTATAAAGACTTGAAGAGAAGTCCAGTAACACTTTACATAACCTAATACAGTATTTTAATTATAATGTTTTACAGCTGATTTCTCACATTAGTGTTTCATAGTTATTTACTATTTATTTTTTTAAAAGCTATTGTCAATAGTTAATATGTTTGATTAATTTAAAGAGAATTTAATGTTTTAATTATTAGAATAAAATGAGAAGTATTGTTAGCAAAGAAATACAAATATTTGGTTATATTGTATATTATATTGTTAAAATTTTGGTCGGTAGCGTAGTTGGTTCAATTCCAGCTTTATGTGCTAAAGGTTGTCAGTTCGATTCCAATCAGAGTCAATACACTAGTCCCTCTATAATCCGGTCCTGCGCCAATCCGGCCCCCCCAGTAATCCGGCCAGTTCTATCGTTATTGATAAAAGAACCAGAACCGGTTCTGGTTCCAGAAAACGAAAGGGGGAGATAGCTTTCATATTAGAAATGTTTCAGGAGTAAAAAGTGCTGATAAACAGAACAATGAAACGAAAATTTCTGGCCAAAAGATAAACAAAATAACTTTGTCAGACCGTAACATAAACAAAATAACTTAGTCATAAAATATCTGCCTACAGTTGACCTATTTCCTTATCAGTACTATCAGCACTTGAAAGAACAGATAACATTAGAATTTCAAAGGCTGTAAAGAGGAAGATTGTCCTTGCAGCCTGAGCCCCACCTTTGTTTATCCTGACCCTTTCTTATCAGTTCCTGTCAAATAAAAACACCTGATGGCAACATTCAATTCTGTTTACAATTCATATCACATTATGAATATAATTATGCTTCTAGTTTTATAGTTTATACTAATTAAAAGGTTTTTATAGTGAGTTAAATATATTAGAGTTTCTTTGTTTAGACATGTTATTAATAATGCAAAACATTGCATTAAAAAAATGATAGCAAATGTTATTGAAAAATGCATTTTTAAGATAATATTCTGTCAGCACAAGACAACTTTTAATAATTTTTTATTTAATTTTTTTTATTTTATTTAATTATTTATTTTATCAATAGTTACATATTAATTTAACTATTTTTTTCATTTTTGCAAAGTTTTAAAGGATTAATGTTTTCAATTGTTGTAAGTTTTTTAACTTGTTTTTGATGCATATGCAACAGTGTTATATAACACCGTTTCAACTGGTGTACCATACTTTTCTTACTTTGAAACTATTGTACATCTTTATTGTAAAATTAGACTTATTTAGATACACTATATATTCTGTTATGTAATTTAAGCATGTTTTGCAATTGAACTCCAGTAATCCGGCTTTTTCACTAATCCAACACATACCTGGTCTGAATTGTGTCGGATTAATGAGGGACTACTGTACATTTTGAGAAGGATCAGCTGATAATCACCGGCTGTTCATTTGTCATTGGGCTATTAATTAATGACACTTTCTAAGGAATAAGTCGGCCTTAGTTTGTAACAATGACTACATTCGCTCATCTACACTCATCACACTCATTCGAAATCCATATTCGCCCATATCTTGACGATCGGCGTCTTATGAATGAATGAATAAATAAAAATAAATAAATAAATATTGTTAGCTTAAGTATATATAATTAGGAATGCCACTAATAGCTGGTGGAACGATCTCTCCAATGACGTCATTATGATACCTACCTTGATGTTATTCTATTTACCTTGGTGTTTCCATACCGTCCTAACCAGTACAGTGAGTGAGGTGAGAGTGTTGTTGTGTTTTGTGTTACGAGAGACACTTGTTGACATTTAACCTTGTGGACAGCTCGCTCCTCTACTAGCGCATGCGCATAGGGCTGTATTAGTTCTATATTTTCCCGCTCTGAGCAATAAGTAAGTAATAAGTTTTCACAATATAAAATACCCTAACGTAAGTTTAAATGTTACAATGAGCAGTGTATTAATGAAATAAAACATTTAATTTTTTCATTTACTAATTCTTAGTAATAATACGTTGTGTCCAAAACTTTATAATTTAGTTTTTTACAAAAATTCACAAATTGCATTTTTTGTGAAGGTAAGATTTTATTTTGCTATTTTAAAAACACTACCTCTCCAATTAATTTTTTTTTTATTTTAATTTTTAGTACACAAATATATCAGGCCTAACAGTATAACATATTCATTCTAGCTGAATAAACTTAAAAACAACCCCATTGGGTTTTTAACAAGCACCAACCTTAATACGATTTTAGTTTATTTCTATAATTAATTGTAATACAGTATGGCATAATAAAACATAAGGATAGTAATAAACTGTTTTTCATGTTTGAATACTAAAATCTAATGCAGTATTTAGGGGGTTTTCTGTATTTTAACTAAAACTGATTCTAACATACAACCTAGATGTTATTTTTATTGTTGAGTTTTGAACACCCCTACATTACTTTAGGCCTAATATAAAAATTCTTAGATTTCATTAAATTTGATTTTAGGATTTAAGATTTTTCTTGGCCATTTAATAAACATTTATCATAATATGTGGCAATTGAAATTATAAGATATTGGTAATAAAAATAAAAAAGTAATTGAATATAGTTACATTTTCATTGTTAACGTTAAACTTTAAAAGCAAGAATAGATTAAAGACATTTTTTAGAATTGTTTTGGACCTCAGAAAATCTTATTACTAGTTCTATTAATTGGCAATATTTATCAAAAATTCAACAAAACAAGGATAGGCAATCAATAGATTTAATTAAACAATAGTTATGAAGGAGAGCATGCTTAATTAATAATAATTAGGCCTATAATATGTGATAGAAGTTTCATTCTTAACTATGAATAAGAATTAGGACATGCATTTTATAAACAAGAATTAATGACTACATAAATAGTCATAAAGTAAAATTAAGTATCATGCTGTTAGACATGCACAAACTGTCAATAAACACATTAAAAATATGTATTAAAAATGCTAATCTGCAAATTCATAAACTCACTTAAGTTATGTCAGAAAGGATGGTCCAGTAGGAATCATCTGAGATTTTTTTTATGTCTTGAGTACGAGTTGGATTAACTGCAGTTACATTTAATTTTATTAGTAATACAGTTGACTGACATATCATACAATTGATCGTTATCATAACTATATTTATAGAGAGAAAATTACTATCGTTAAGTAATTTTCAGTTTTTCATTTATTACTTCTGTAAATCATTCATACAAAAACTGATTAAGCATATGCCTAATATTATGACATGCTTTAAATGTATTTAAATCTAAATACTGGTAGTAAATACATACATAATTAACTAAGATAAAGAGATAAAGATATTTATTTTTTCATTCTACAAGATTCTAAAAATCTACAATCATAGATACAAATACATATTATATTTTAATAAAATTAAAAGGTTATCCCCACTAATCGCTATTCAACAACACAATAGCTACTGTGCATGCCACTCTTCAGTAGTCCTACTTGATCGTGGTTCAAGATCACAACTGCCAGTGTGCATATCTCTGCTTAGTAGTCCCCACTCGATTGCGGTTCAACATCACAACTGCCATGTCACTGCTTACACATACAGGGCTATTGACCCACCCGCCCACCCTTACACGTACAGTGCTATTGACCCACCCGCCCACCCTTACACGTACAGTGCTATTGTCCATATTGTTCTTTATCATTCTTGCCATGTCTGACTTTTCAAACATAAACAAGAAAAACAAAAAATAACCTAAAAATATAATTTAAATGCAATATATTAATAATAAGAGAAAAATATAATTACCTGACCGTTAATATATTTGCAAACCAAAACCAATAATTTAAAAAAATTGAAAATCATAAAGAATTCTTTTTAGAAGAAAAAAATTAGGGCCTCCAAGGCTAAGCCTTTTTGGAGGTTCCAGTACAATTTAATAAATATTCTGTCAAAATAGCGATCAATACATTAATTGAAAAATTAACTCTCTCGCTTCATTAAAACAAAATGAATACATAAATAAAATGTAAAAAACTTATAACCTAGTTATTATTTACAACTATCAGTTGTATTATTATTTATTATTATTGTAGTTATTATTTACAACTATCAAAACTTAGTTACGTTGTACAGAAAAATAAACATATATAACTTCTTGAAAAATACACTTATCCATGATTATTCTATCGGTATTTTATCCTGATTGGTTAATATTAACAATTGATGGTAAACTTTACCTCTTTTGTTCCGCCACCAATCTTCAGTTTTTTCTGACACTACCGGTTTCGGAGACTAATCTCCATCTTCAGGTGTCCATCACTGTCACTACACACTAAACCATTAAAGTTTAAATTACTTCAATTTAAAAGTGTTTTAAACTTTAATGGTTTAGTGTGTAGTGACAGTGATGGACACCTGAAGATGGAGATTAGTCTCCGAAACCGGTAGTGTCAGAAAAAACTGAAGATTGGTGGCGGAACAAAAGAGGTAAAGTTTACCATCAATTGAAAATACACTTAAGTGTTTAAAAATAAAAATTGGAATATATTAATATAACTTACTTAATTAAACTTGGATATTTAAAAAGACATCTATATTTTCAATGTCAAGAAGCCATTTCTTGAGCTTTTCAAAAAAACTCCCTTACTTTTTGATCTTTTAATGCTGCTTGGGAGTTTGTTAAACATCCATAGTGCTATAAAAATAAAGGATTTACCAAAAAAGGTACTATTTGGCTTGGGTACTTGAACATGATCTGATTGTTGAATCTCCCCATAGTATAATAATATTTTAATACCTTAAAAAATAAAGATATTTTAATGTTAGATAAAGATAAGTACATGCACTTTCAGATTTTGTCTGAATAAAAGACTACCGTCACAGAATATAGACAGATGTGTCTATTTTCTGTGCTACCGTTGATTACCAATACCAAGGTACATTATTATTTCATTTAATGAATGACATTTTTAACTATAGTTCTGGCAGTATATTTATTAAATTTGGCAGACGCTTATTGGCTGTTTTGCAAGGATTCTCTTTTAAAAAGACATCAAAAATACTTATATAAATACAAACCAATCTTATCGTATGTAATTTTATTTTGGCCCCAAACATTGGTTATTTATTGTTCATAATTGTAGAGTGGAAATGAAAACCGGGCTAAGTGCCAAAAATATTGAAAATGAGTTTAACATCAAAATTAGTGGTAAGTGCCAAGCCCAATATGCTAAAAGATGGGCTATGTTGAAATAATACTTCTAAGAGGTTCAATATTTCACCACAAGAATGCGTATGGGTCAACTCCAACCAGCTGAGAAATGAAATGTGGGCTAAGTGCCAAGCATGCTCAACCCTATTTAGAGGTTATGTTGTTCTACTGACTGTTGTTGACTTGAAGTCAAAGAAAATGACTTCTTTGACTTCAAGAGTTCCGCAAATTCATCTTTAAATACAACAAAGCTTGAAATTTCAAAGCTCATTGGATTAAAATAATGAAGGTATCACCTGGTGTAATCAGAAAAAAAATCATTTAGTGAAATCGAGCCCTGGGCAGAAACTAAAGTTTTACGAAAAGGAGTAAAAGTAGAAGATTTAAAAAACCTACTCCAACCTCTGAGTATTCAGAATGATATAAAAAAGGAGAAGAAAGAGGATTTAAAGAAGATGATTCCCTATTTAAAAGAAGAGAATAAAAGCTTTTATGATGAACTGAGTTTAATTTTTTAAATTTTTTAAGAACATCTCTTTTAGCTTAGTTAATGTAACATGTAATTTCTTGCTATCTACTGATAGAACAAATAAAATTAACTTTTAATAAATGTCTAGTTTTATTTTATCCCACTAAGGTTTGCAGTTACTTGCAATCTATTTTAAAACCTTATGTTTACTAACTCTGCACTTAACCCATTTTTTAAGGTTTTGAGTATGGACAGCACGCTTTTCATTTACTAGGCTCATGGACCCCTTGTCTCAAAAGTCCAAAATAATGATTTTTATTTTGGTATATAAAATGGTGTTTAAGAACTTTTAATAGTAAAACATAATTATATATCATGCAACCTAATTACTAAAATATTTTCTGCATTAAAAGTTTAAATGGTATTAATATTAAACAGTTTTTCTTAATTATATAAGAATATTTATTTTGGCACATAGCCCAGTTTTCATTTCCACTCTTCAATTATAATCATTAAAAAAATTAAATTTGTAAATATTTGTTATACCTATAACTATGAAAATTACTGGATAGTAAAATTTAAAATGTGAGAGCCAACATTTTCTAAATTTTATCTAGTTTGTGAACATAACAAAATTTATAAGAATATCTAAAAAAAAACTTCTATGATAACTGAATCTACTGGAGCATACACAGATGCGAAGTAAAAGAGTAAAATATGGCTGTAATAATTCATATCATATTTTTACAGGATCATAAGCAATGAATATGGGCAAAAATTACTTCATACATAGTATTATTTAAAAAAATTTAATGTTTATTTGATTTCTGTAACTCAGGAAACCTATAGTTAAAAATGAACAGTTAAAAATGAACAAAATACATAAATACAAACAAATTCTCGTGCACAATGTTTAAAAATGTTGTTTACATTTTACTTTCTCCCATAAATGCTTTAGCATAGAAAAATTATTGTGATCATCAAAAAAAGTGTTTGTGCAAGTTGGTCTAAAAATCTATTTTAGGACCCCCTGAACCAAAAAAAGTTTTCACTGCAGACCAAACGGATGGATAAATTTTTATGAAATTTGAAATGTAGATGTATTTAGCCAGTATCTCCAGATGATTTTTTCACTTTTTTGAAATTTTAGTTTTTTTTAAATTTTTGTATGGGAAAAAAACATACAAACATTGAATTTTCTCGAAAACGGCTCTAACGATTTTGATTCAATGTGCAGGAAAGATGTAAATTACAATTTAAAATATTTTAGTAAAAACCGCATATCTCTAACTTGACTAGTTTTTGAGTTATGGCAAAAAACATATTTGGGAATCAAACTGGTAATTTTCAAAATTTAATATGGGGGAAAGTTTGTGCTACTTCTTTGGAACCATTTATTTTATTATAAATAGTTTTTTAATTAGCATAATACGTGTTGGTAGATATACAGTACAAGTAAACGTCACATGTAACGTTACGCCTTTTGTTACTTTATTTATTTTATTTAATTTATTGATTAAATTAAAATAATGATATTCAATAAATCAGGGTTCTTTAATTAATTTCTTTTTTGTCCCAAATTATTGGGTGACAATTTGTAACCTTTTACCTTTAAGGAGGTTGTTGCTTTTATTAAAATTATTTATTTAATTTAATGAAAGTCATTAAATTATTGCATGATTTCTCTTAAAATTGATCTCAGGGTCTAACGGGTAATTCGGTGAAGCTTATATGATGCAATCAAACAAGATAGTTAAGCTTTCAAAATATTATTTTAATCACATGTTTCAATTAGACATTTACTTTAGATTATTTTTCTAACAAAGTTATTTCAATAAAAATTAAACTTGACTGAATTTATTAAGAAATCATCATTAATATTCTATTTTACAACTTAATTAGAAATACACTTATCTGAGGCACTAAGAGGTTCTCGTGGAGTATTAGTCAGACCGGTTCAAATTTAATATTCAATTCACTGAACAAGATTTATTAACGCACTGTTTCAAACAATACTGCACAAGTATGATTCTAGGACTGTCTAGGTTGTACTATAGTGAGAGTTTTCAATGTCGACAGAGGATCGGAGTCATGTTACTGTTTCTGATGGCGAGAGAAAAGACGAAGTCATCCCATTGACTCCTTGGGCGAGAGCAGAGTACAGAGTGATGCCACCGAGAGCGAGGGCGAGAGCCCTTGATTTTGGTCAACCGCGTGGTATTCCCCTCCTCTAATTTTTTGAACCAATAGCGTCCCTACTTTTTTTTGTTGTTTGTCACTAGGTCGTCTGCTCCAACGTTGCTTGTACGTTCTTTCTTTTGAATAACGGATGGGGGTAATGGAAACTTTCAACCGACTTGCATGTTGATTCCTGTCCCCGCCACTGCGTTGTGAATTTGTTGACTGTTTTGGTCTCACGCATTCCAGATGTTTTGATGATTCTCGGAACTGAACCACCCATCCTGTTTCGAACAAAGGGCCTTGTTTGAGTCGACATATTTATGTCTCCATGTCTACCCAACTGCGTCTTTCTTACGACAATTCTCTAATATGATTTAAAACTTCTTTTTATTTTGATTAAATATATTTCTTTCCTTCTATATAATAATTTATTTATTATTTATCTAAATTAATTAAATTTCCCTACCAATTTGGTGGACCCGTTACAGTACCCCCCGATTTTTTGCGATGTGTGAGTAACGCGAGTCAAAAAATCTTGATCTTAAACACGATTCACCAAATTGTCGATTGTTCCTCAGATAAGTTTTAGTTTTACATTATTTGCTTATATCTAAAAAGAAATTGAAACTATCAGCTATCATACAACTCAATATCAAATTACATATTAGATTTCATGTAAGAAATTGAGTCTAAAATGAACATTCTCATTCAACAAAATTATTTACCTTATCTATGCAAATCAATGAATTACCATTTAACAAGTTACCAAGTTATCAATTAAAAGTTAATTATTTAAAATTTACAGTCATTTGACAACATTTCAATAAATTAAAATTGTTAATTAAAAATTCAACAATTTATGAATTAGAATTCTAACAGTATTTCATTATATATAATTGTTAACAAAATTTAGTATATATTTAATCATTACAAGTTGTCAACTAAAAATTCATCAATCATAAATTAAAATTTGTCAAACAAAAATCATACATTACACTTTGAAATTCATACCTTAAATATCAATACATTCTTAAATCAAATACACATGTTTGTTAAGTTTAATAATTCACCAAATTATAATTCCCTTTTAAATACTAAATGATCAGTATTTATTAACAAATTATTTAAATCGTTATTAAGATTCAACAATTATAAATTAACAATGAAATATTCATTCATCTACATATATTCATGAATCAAAACAATGATTTACAAATCAAAATTTCACAAGTCCAAAGTAGTACTTCACAAATTCCATATCATTAATTAACTATTATACATCATTTAAAATTATACAAGTTTCCAATTACCAACAATGATTTGTAGCATGAAACTATCAATCACAATACATAGGTTATGTATCAATATCAATATAATACACTTCAGCAATTATTAATTCATTATTCAAAAGTTAGATTAATCCATATATTTGTTTGTAGTTATTATTTTCAAGCATCATAATCAGAATCATTTGACTACTCTTTATACCTGCTTTTCATCTAATTCACCATTTGTTGTAGTGATCATCATTCATTGACTCAACAATTCATCAATCATTTGTTTTATCAACACTCTACTAAATCCCTCATATAAATTTTCATCCCTTTAAACCATCTTTAAATTCCATAACCTGTTATCAATCCATTTAACCTTCTTTAAATACTAAAATCCTATTTCACCCCTTAATCTTTCTTTTAATACTGTAACCTGTTTTCAATCCTTTTATCCGTCTTTAAGTACAATTATCCATTTTCAACCCTTAAAACCTTCTTTTAATACAAGTATCCGTTATCAAACCTTAAAACCTTCTTTTAATTCTGTAACCTTATTCAATTCATTTCCTGTCTTTAATTTCTGTAACCTATATCATCCCATTAAACCTTCTTTAAATACAAGTATCCATTATCAGCCCTTAAATCCTTCTTTGAGTTCCTATATCTTTTTTCAATCTTTTATCCTTCTTTTAATTTTTTAAATAAATTCTTACACACTACACAATCCACACTATTCTCAAATAATTCATTATACATTAACCAAATCTTTACATTATCAAGTCAGCTATCAATCACAAACAATTTTCCCAACATTTTCAATCATCAACATGTCATCATATTATTACACATATCATCGATCCCTAGTCAATTCTTAACATTTATCTTTGATCAATATATCAAAGATCCCTTAAAACTTTTTACATATTATTTGTTATTCAACAAATGATTAATTCTTAAAGTTGTACATCATTAATTACCAACTCATTCACATAATAAGTCATCAGATTATACTTATTATTTATTTGGAATGAAATTCATCAGTCCTTAATCAAAGTTATCAAACAAAACGATACCTTTATCTGAAATGCATGGTACACATATCATCAAATTATATACAAGTATTGATTAACAACAATAAGTTATCAACTCCTATTTTAATACAAAAATAGTTTGTATTATACATTGTTTACCAATCAACAGATGCACTACATAGTTTTTTGTCATTGATGCAAGTTATTATTATTCGTTACTTTATAATTTATTATAAAAATTATTGTAATTCTTTTTAGTAATAAAATTATTATTTGAATTGATATTTATATCTCACATATTATTGAATAATATAAAAAATCTATCAATAAACACCATTGTCATTTTTTCATTATTAAAAATTCATCATTTATAAATTATTTATACTTTGGTTTTGTTATTTATTTACTATATGTTATTTATTTATTGCTATTATTTATTCCATACATATTTGCATAATATTTTATTTTTATTTATTAGTTTGAAATATTGCCAGATTGTTGCTACGCCAGTGGGGTCCGATGTCACTGCACGTACTTTGGTCTGGTGACGGGTTGTAGCTGCGCCAGTGGGGCCTGATGTCACTGCACGCACTTCTGGAGTTGTTGATTCACAGCGCCTTGGTGTTCAAGTATGTACCGTTTTAGAATATTGAGGACGTCAATGTTACGCCAGTGGGGCCTGATGTCACTGCACGTACTTTGGAAAGAATTAGTTATTAAACTACAATCACTTATGGTTTGATAGATTCCAATCATGGTTAGTCCATAGTGTCCTGGATCATAAATATGGATTAGGGTTCTTGAAGATTGAAGAAACTGCTGCTACGTCAGTGGGGTCTCATGTCACTGCACGTACCTTGGAATAGTGATGGAGTTGTGGCTACGCCAGTGGGGCCTGATGTCACTGCACGTGCCTCTGGATTGATGATGGAGTTGTAGTCACGTCAGTGGGGTCCGATGTCACTGCACGTACTTCCGAAAGAAAAGTAGCTGTTAAACTAGAATCATTTATGGTTTGATAGATTCCAATCATGGTTAGTCCATAGTGTCCTGGATCATAAGTATGGACTAGGGGTATTGGAGGATCATGGGAGTTGTGGCCAGGGAAATTGATGTGTCTTCCCTGGCAAAAAAGTCCGGATGACCCGTTGAACCTTCTTGGAGCTATTTTCTGTCATCTTGTTTTGTACTTAGTTTTGAGTGTCTAGGAATACATAAGAAGTTAATGTTGTTGGTGGGAAGGTCCGAGCAGCCCGTTGAACCATCTTGAGGCTACTGATCTTTGTGCACCACTTTTGTCCATTTATGAATGGAAAACCTGGCTCCTCCTTGTCCATCAACGTTGATTGGCATTTATGATTATTTTAATGTTCAAGTTGTATATTATTATGAGTTAACTTTAATTTATTTTTGTTGTTTTATTAATGGAGTTATTACTGCATGTTTTAAATTAATATATTTTTAGTTAATTACAATCATTATATTCAAAAAGTTTTACAATAAGTATTTATTGTTATTTATTATTGATATTAGTATAATTAATCATTACTTCAATTATAGTTTAATTATTTCAATTGGTAATTTCTGTTATTTTGCATCAATGACATTATGAAAGTTTACTAAGAAAAATCACAATTATATATATACAAGTTTACTGGAAACAGTTACAATTGCATTTCTATAATGTTTCCTCTACCATCTTCATTAATGTTATATTCTAAATTACTAATCTAATGGTGTCTGCAGCATGACTTTGTAAATGGGGACTTGCCATGCTACAGCACACTTTAAGCTGTTGTCTTAAGACTCTGTTGTCAGGGCTGACCAACACCCGAAGCTGATATATTGTGCCATTGTGTGGTTAACAGAGTACTTGGCGTTAAAGAATTTAGAATTTGGAGGTGGCAAGGTTTAATTAGAATCGAATCGTATCACTATTAACCACTGGCTGCTTAACTTCTATGCATTCTTTAAATGATTATAAATCATTTAAGTTTGTCAGATTACATACAATAGTATGTTCAAAGTATATCATTGAGTCATATTACATTATTATAGATACATTATGGTAATATAACCTTATAATCAATCACATCTCCTTATCTTTGTTCATACATAGACATTATTTCATCTTGGTTCCATAAGACTACATGCCTTGTGTGTCTTTAAAAATCATGTTCAATATTTACATACAAGAGTTGCAAAAACAAAGTATTGCATTAGACATTATTCACTTCATCATGATGTTACATATCCTTGAGTCATATCATCTTATTATTTAAATAAACATTGACAGGTTATACAGACATTGTTTCAACATTAACAAGTCACTACACAACATATTACAAGATGTTTCACCTATTTATTTTAAGTGAACTTAATCATCATCATTCTTTAGATTATTTTTCATATGAACATACAGGGTTTATGACAATAATATATTTTAGAACATTTTCATACATTTTCACCTAACATATCTGGCAAATTCTATCAGTGATATATTTAAAATATGGACATAGTCAAATTTTTTTTACTTTAAGAACACAATTTTATACAAACATTTCTATACATCCAATATCTCTACATTTCATATGTTGTCATTAATATCATATTATTTTAGTCATTCATTATTTTTTTATTTTGTTGTTCTCAATTTTCTTTCATTTAAATAGTAATTTATATTCTAAATTGTTTTAGAGTTGAATATTTATTAAGAGCTGTTTAATTATTCTTTTTGTGTATATTTTTTAAGTTGTGTTACATTATATGTTCCTATTATGTCTCCTGTGTCTATTTCATTGACTACATAAGCATTTTCCATTTTAATGGCTGTTACTTTATAGGGTCCCTTGTATAACAGAAAGAACTTTTTAATCTTTTTCTCTAACAAATCTGAGTGAAAATGTGTTTTTACTAAAACAAGATCATCTACTTTATATGTTATTGGTTTTATCTTATTATCATGTCTTTGTTTCCTTTTTAGTGCCTTATTTTTTATTTTGTTTCTTACTAGAACAGTTTTATGTGCATGATCAAATTTGTGATTTCCTGGAAACTGGATTATCTTATTTATTATATTATCATACTTTTTTCCAAACATTATTTCAAATGGTATTTCTTCTGTTATATCATGAACAGAATGATTTAAACAATGTTCTATGAAGTCCATTAAGTTTGCCCAGGCTGTATGTTTTTCATTACAGTAAATACGTAGTATTTTTCCTATTTCCCTATTTACACGTTCAGTAGGGTTAGACTGTGGATGGTATACAGAGCTGTGTATAGTTTTAATGTTTTTGTTGTGTAGAGTATTGTACCAGAGTGTGCTTGTAAATTGTGTACCGTGGTCACTGAGAATTGATTCTATATTACCTACTAATGGTATGTATTCATTGATGATTTTATTTAATAGTGTCCTCGTGTTGGCCTTCTTTATTGGATATAGTTTAACAAATTTTGAGAATACATCTACTATGACAAAAATATATTTTACCCCCCCTCTACTGGTTGGTAATTCTCCTACTAAATCTACTGAAATTAATTCTTTGACCTTATTAGGAATAATTGGCTTTAAACTTCCTATCTGTTTTTTATTAGATGGCTTTGCTTTCTGACATATGTCACAGCTTTGTAGTTGTTTCTTTATTGTTTTCTCCATCTTTGGAAAAATGCAATGTTCCTTTAGTATAGTATAGATTTTATGCCCTCCTAAATGTCCATATTTAAGATGAGTTTTTTCTATTAAATCTTTTAACAGCTTGTTTGGGATACATACTCTATATTCACCCCCCGCTAATGAACATTTCTGAAAAAGTATGTTATTATGAATTAAATAATTATTTTTTATTTTTATTTCCTGGCTGTCTTCAAGTTTGTTAAGTATTTTACCATAAAATGTATCTTCTTGTTGGTGTTTCTCTAAATTTTTAAATATGTTTTTAAATACTCTATCTGGTACATCTACATTTAATTTATTTGTTAAAACTTTTAAGTTATATTTATCTTTATTCTCTTGATAATCATTGTTGTCTGTTCTAGAAAGTATGTCTGCTGGTATATTTTCCTTTCCTTTAACATATTGAATAGTCAAATTATATTCTTGTAACACTAGACTCCATCTTAGTAAGCGACCATGAGTTAATTTACAGCTCTTTAGAAATGACAAAGCTCTATGATCAGATCTAATTATTATTTCAAAGTGGCCTATCAAGTAACTCCTAAACTTTTTACATGCAAACACTATTGCTAACAATTCTTTTTCTGTTACACTGTAAGATTTCTCTATCTCAAGCAAGGACCTACTTCCAAAATAAATTACCTCTTCGTCACCATTGTCATTTAATTGATACAAGACAGCTGCTACACAAATGTCAGATGCGTCTGTGTTTATGTAAAAAGGTTTCTCCCAATTAGGATGGTGTAAAAGTACTGATTTTAAAAATACATTTTTTATCTCATTAAAAGCTTCATTTTCTTTTGAACCCCATATCCATGCTTTCTTAGAACTAAGGATATGACTAAATTTACTAGTTAGATTAGCATAACCCTTTTGAAATTGTCTATAGTAGTTACATAACCCCAAAAAACTTTGTAATTCTTTTAATCCCCTTGGAGTTCTAAAGTTTCTTATTTTTTCCATTTTTTCTTCATCCATTTTTATTCCCTCTTCACTTAGAATGAATCCTAAAAATTTGACTTCCTTCTTTAGGAATTCTGATTTCTTAAGTTTGATAGTAACACCTCCTTCCCCTAACTTTGTTAATACCCTGTCTATGTGTTCAATGTGTTGTTCATATGAGTCATTACTTGTGATTAATAAGTCATCTACATATTGTGTTAAGAATTCAGAAAATTCATTACCTAAAACTTTTTGTAGTGCTTTAGTAAAAAGTGCAGTACTTACCTTAAGTCCAAATGGAACTCTTTTAAACTGATAATTCTTTCCTCCAAAAGTGAAAGCAACATATTTTCTTGATTCTTGGTCAAGTTTCACTTGCCAGAATCCTTGTGATAAATCTAATACTGTAAAATACTTTGCTCCTATAAATTTTTGAAATATCTCTTCAGTCAGTTCGGTACTTTGTCTGTCTGCTATTAAGTATTGATTTAGCTTTCGGCTATCTAAACAAGCTCGTATTGTTAGGTCTTTTTTGATGACACATACCAAGGGATTTGAATAAGGACTGCTTGATGGCTCTATTACATCTAAATTTAACATCCTTTCTAGTTCTGCTTCAACTGCTTTTCTTTTACTAAAAGGTACCGGATATGGTTTTCCTATAAACGGTACTTCACATTTAACATTAAGTTTAGCTACATAGTTTTTAATACAACCAGGATTATCTGAGAATACTGCTTTATTTTTTATTAAAACATTTTTTAACATTTCAACCTGTTCTTTATTTTGAAATTTAGTTTCACTACTTATTTCTTGTATTTTTTTATTTATTTGTTTTTCAAAGTTGTTTTCATTATTTATTATATCTGACGTTACTATTTCTTTTACTTCACTTTGATTATTTATGTTTATTTTATTTATTATTATATTCCTATTTGCTGTCATGTTATTGTATATTTGTTCATTATTTGTTGACTTAAATATTTTATCAAGCTGGTCATTATTTATAATACTTATTAATTCATTGGTTATGTTATTCAATTCTTTTTCACTTTCATAACAAGTAATATGTCCTACTTGTATTATTCTTAGTCCATTTACCATGTTTAATTTGTTTCTTGGTACAAATGGTATTACTAGTCTCTTGTCATCTATTTTAAGTTCTAAGCACTTTCTTTCAAAATCTATTTTACCCAATTTTTCAATGAAACAGTCACACCCTAAAATAATTCCTACTTGAATTTCTTTTACTACTAGGCATGTTATTGGGACTATTTGACTATTTATCTCAAAGTCTATTTGCACTTGATAATTTATTTTCTTTGACCTAACTCCAGTTACTCCTATTATTTGTAAATTGCTAACTGGTAATTGAGGTATCTGATAGTCTACATTATTTTTTATATCTTCATAAATGTCCTGACTAATTATTGTCCCTTCTGATCCTGAGTCTACTATGCATCTGTATTCTTTATGGCCTATTCTTACATTTATTTCAGGAAGAAAGTGAGTTAACCCTTTAATAGGCATTTCATGAAAATTATTTTCATTGGTTAGTTCACTATTTAAATCCCCATGTAAAAATATTTCATTAGTATTTACTTGGATTTTATTTTCTTGCTCTGATTTTATTTGTTTCACAAAGTCATTTATTATTTCCTTCATAATGCAAAATCCCTTTTTATTTAAATGAACAAGGTCAGGTTTTTTACTGCCCCTTGAGAAAATCTCTTTTTCAAACAAGTCTAGGTTGCATCTATTTTTAAATTCTGTGTCCATGAAAACATTAGATATGTTTATTACCCTAATATTTTTATCATTATTCAAAGAGGTTATAAAATCATTAAACACATTTAGTTTATGAAAATGGAAAGCATCACTTTTAACAAGTCTTGGTATTGGTGGTAAAGTTAACAGAATTAATTCTTTTTTCCAACTAACTAACTCTTCTATCATGCTTTTATATTCATTAATGATATACTTGGTTGGGATTTCTTGTAAAAAGTCATTAGTCCCTATCATAATGAGAAGTTTTTCATTTAAGTTATCCTTATTTAAATTAAACTCATTTTTTAATTCAGGAATATTTTGGCCACTTACACATAGTCCTATTCTTCTTTTGTTTAATACAAATACTGGAGTCTTATTTAATATATTTTGAGCGAACCTACTTAATTGACTATCACCTGCTAGCTCATAATCTAAATATATTGGTTTCTCCATTATTTGTTCTAGGTTACATTGATACTGTTTACTCTCTCTGGACCTACCTGTGTTTGCGCCTTGCTGTAGTTGTCATTCAGTTCTAACATCTTCTCTGCTATGATGATAATTACTGCTTTGTCCTCTATTTGAGCCTCTGTAATTCCCTCTAAAATTACCTCTGTAACCCCCTCTTCTATTACTGTCATTATCTCTACGTCTAGGAACCTCTTGGTTTTCTCTAACCTCACTATGGTTATTATTGACTACTATTTGTTTATTATTGTTTTCATATGATCTATTTTGTGGTCTTTTATTGGAATCAAACTGACTTTTACCTACATGATTTAGTTGTTTCAAATAGGTCTCTAGGTCATCTCCGTTTTGTATGTTACTAGCTGTCGCTACTGATGCACTAATCCCTATTGGTAGGTGTCTTGATATGAAACTAAGAAAAGTGGTCATGTTCAGCTTATGATCTAGAAAACATGATATGTTGTAGTATTCCATAATGTAATTTACCATGTCATCCCTGTTAGCATCATAAGTACCACCCCCCATTAATTTGTTTTCAAACTCTTTCTGTTTGTCTATTCCCCAATATTTATTTCTAAATTCGCCTTCGAATTCAAGAAAGTTGTTCCACTTGTCAAGTCTATTTCTAATCCATATACTAGCCTCCCCTTTCAAGTGTTTCATAAGAAATAGAATTTGACAATCCCATTGATCCTCTGACAGATCTACAAACTTCCTAGCAAATTTAATAAATGTCATTGGGTGACATTTGTTTGAGTCTGGATAAAAATCTACTAAATACAATTCCGCACTAGTGCTAGAGATTGTTTTATTATTTGTAGTGTTTTGTGTAGTCTTATTTTTATTATCATCAATAGTAATTTTATTTAGTGATAAGTCTACATCACTTATGTGTGTGTTATTACTACTGTTTCTTACAACCGATCTGTCTCTATTTATTTGAGTTCTATTAGTTTGGTCACTGATTATTTTTATTTCTTTATCTACATGATCTTTTAGTTCATTTATTTTACCCTCTAGATTGGTGTTATTTAGGGTGATAGCTCTCTCAATTTTATTGTCTATGATAGTATTTAAATAACCTATCTGTTCTTCTATTTTGTCATTTACTTTGATCATTTGATTGTCTACTTCAACAATCACATTAGTTAGTTTGATATTTAGCTCAATATATTTGTCTAACAAAGTTTTGTTTATCTCACTCAGTTTATTTTCAACTTCGTTTATTTTTATGGTCTGTTCTTTATTTTTATTATTTACTTCTTCCCTAATATTGCTTTCTTTTGCTTTGATTTCCTCATTAAAGTCTACTTTTATTTGTTCTACCTGTCTGTCTAGTTTATCTTCAAGTTGATTTATCCTATCATTAACATCTTTCCTAAACTCATCAAATTTAGCATCTAATTTAGCCTCTACTGCATCTAGTCTCTTATTATTTTCCTCAAGCTTGCTTTCAAATCTGTCAAATTTAGTATTCATACTTTCATTCATGCTGTTTAGTTGAGCTTCTAGATTATCATATTTATTATTATTCTCCTCACTTATATTAGTCAATTTGGTTTCAAATTTATCTTGTTTGGTGTTTATTTTTATTAGCATGTCCATTATACTGGACAATGTATATTCTTTACTTGATTCTGACCTAGCTTCATCGCTTTCGGTTTTGTTTTTATTTATGTTAATCTCCCTGATAACGCTCAGAGAGGTGTCCGAATTGTCGGAATCAATTTCCGTACTTTCCACCATGTCTATGTTTGACATGATTATTTTATTTTTTAGAATTTAATAATTGAAAAATATGTCCTATGACTCTTTTATTCTTTTTAATTAAAGTTTACTAAAATTAAAATATATTTTCCTAGGCTTCTATTATCTCATATTTTAAATATTTTCAACTACATTTAATTCACTACTATGATATACAGCCTATCACAATTTTTATATAATCAACTTGACATGAAATTTCACATAAGCTATGATTTTCTAATAAATTGTTAACCAATTATTTTCATGTTTTTTTTCTTTTTTTTTTTTTTTTTTTTATTTTAATTGCATCATACAGCTTCACGTTGGGCGCCATTCTGTGACGTTACGCCTTTTGTTACTTTATTTATTTTATTTAATTTATTGATTAAATTAAAATAATGATATTCAATAAATCAGGGTTCTTTAATTAATTTCTTTTTTGTCCCAAATTATTGGGTGACAATTTGTAACCTTTTACCTTTAAGGAGGTTGTTGCTTTTATTAAAATTATTTATTTAATTTAATGAAAGTCATTAAATTATTGCATGATTTCTCTTAAAATTGATCTCAGGGTCTTACGGGTAATTCGGTGAAGCTTATATGATGCAATCAAACAAGATAGTTAAGCTTTCAAAATATTATTTTAATCACATGTTTCAATTAGACATTTACTTTAGATTATTTTTTCTAACAAAGTTATTTCAATATAAAAATTAAACTTGACTGAATTTATTAAGAAATCATCATTAATATTCTATTTTACAACTTAATTAGAAATACACTTATCTGAGGCACTAAGAGGTTCTCGTGGAGTATTAGTCAGACCGGTTCAAATTTAATATTCAATTCACTGAACAAGATTTATTAACGCACTGTTTCAAACAATACTGCACAAGTATGATTCTAGGACTGTCTAGGTTGTACTATAGTGAGAGTTTTCAATGTCGACAGAGGATCGGAGTCATGTTACTGTTTCTGATGGCGAGAGAAAAGACGAAGTCATCCCATTGACTCCTTGGGCGAGAGCAGAGTACAGAGTGATGCCACCGAGAGCGAGGGCGAGAGCCCTTGATTTTGGTCAACCGCGTGGTATTCCCCTCCTCTAATTTTTTGAACCAATAGCGTCCCTACTTTTTTTTGTTGTTTGTCACTAGGTCGTCTGCTCCAACGTTGCTTGTACGTTCTTTCTTTTGAATAACGGATGGGGGTAATGGAAACTTTCAACCGACTTGCATGTTGATTCCTGTCCCCGCCACTGCGTTGTGAATTTGTTGACTGTTTTGGTCTCACGCATTCCAGATGTTTTGATGATTCTCGGAACTGAACCACCCATCCTGTTTCGAACAAAGGGCCTTGTTTGAGTCGACATATTTATGTCTCCATGTCTACCCAACTGCGTCTTTCTTACGACAATTCTCTAATATGATTTAAAACTTCTTTTTATTTTGATTAAATATATTTCTTTCCTTCTATATAATAATTTATTTATTATTTATCTAAATTAATTAAATTTCCCTACCAATTTGGTGGACCCGTTACACACACAATACAAATTTATTACAATATAAGCACAAAATGCACAAATATATTACAATACAAGTACAAAATGTACAAATATTCAGCGTGGTTCGATTATGGTGAACCACGTTCACCTTCCTCAGACTAGAGGGATTCTTTTGTGAATCCCTCTACTCTGAGACGTATTAGACAGAACATGTTTTATATTAAATAATCTTGATAATATTTTTCAGAAGAAACAAGATGTCAATTTGTCACTTGGAAAGCAGATTTGTTTTTCTACTGGTAAGCATAAACATTTTATGAATTAGGTTTATTTTAGTTTGTAATAAAAAAAGGAATCCACACTTGTCATCTAAATTTTTTTCTCCAATCATAATACTTCTTAGTTAGCTGCTGCAATTACACATCCCGTATGAAATTACACATCCCGTATGAAATTACACATCCCGTATGAAATTACACATCCCGTATGAAATTACACATCCCGTATGAAATTACACATCCCTTATGAAATTACACATCCCGTATGAAATTACACATCCCGTATGAAATTACACATCCCTTATGAAATCACACACCCCTTATGAAATCACACACCCCGTATGAAATTACACATCCCGTATGAAATTACACATCCCGTATGAAATTACACATCCCATATGAAATTACACATCCCGTATGAAATTCATGGAAAGCAATTTAGAGATAAAAAGGGTCCTTTAAACCAAATAGTAGACAAAGTTTTAATTTTTCTAATAGTTTAGTTTCAAACTTATCCAATTGCTAAAATTATAAAATTATAATTTCTTACTTAGAAATGCCTTGCAAGTTGATTCACTGAGTTAGTCACTTGTTAAATGGTTGAGGATGGTCATGCAAGTATCAAGTGTGAACTTACTTGAGGTTGCTTTTGGCCTGATTGCTCATTAAATAAATAAAGTTATTTTTTTCAGATTTTCACAAGACAATACAAATTTGTTTACTAAATAAAATCGACTGTTTTATTGATCAGTCATACTCAAATACATCTTAACAGTAATGAATTTTAACAGAAAATTCACAGCAAATATTATAACTTCATGTATATTTTCTATTTGTTGTGGGTTATATGAAAATTTATCTGCCTTATTATAAAAAGTTATTTTGTATTAATTAGTCAACAAATATTAATTTGTATGGTATTCATTATTTTTATAAGGACTGTCCCTAAATCACGTAACGCCTGAAGGGAGGAGAGGGGTTTTCTTGGGTGTTATGCACCACTATGGGGGAGGGTCGGGGGTTTCTTGGCAGCATTACTTAACTATTAAACCGCAGCAATTTGTTTAAATTTATTCTTTATATTTTATTCTTTTTACCCAAAATACTGGATTTTTCAAAAATATTTTAAGTTTATAATATATAATTGTTAAAAATAACACAATTTAAACCAATAAAAACTTTATTAGTAAGGCCTTTCGATAGCAAGGCTATCATCGTCAGACACATCACAAATAAATATACAAAAAGTAAATAAATGTAATATAAGTTTATATAAACATATGTTTTAAAATGTTTAACTTTCATGGCTAAATATATTATTATTATTATTCTTCTAAATGGTAGTTTTATTATGAATTTGAAAGTATTACAAATTGAATTTAAATTAATTGTTTATAGTTTTAAAAGTAAAATAGAATTTTTAATTGGTCCTTCTTGGTTTAATAAATTTTCAGAATTTGCTTTTTTTCTATTTATAAGTATTAAAAAAAACTCAGACATAATTAATTCGAAACATTCTGTTTACTTTTAATAATAATCAACATCAAAACAAAAATCAGCTGTTACACATGCAAATAACATACTCGTATTTAGAAACACTACAACTCTTCCCTCGTAAAAAGAAAATTGAAAGATTTGCATTGTGAAAATTAAATTATTAGTTTTTGAATTTGAGTAATGTGATGTCTCCAAATCATTTGATCAACTTGTACACAGTACATCATCCTTCCAATTCTT
>JAQJVL010001336.1:0-103098 GCA_035578905.1 Stictocephala bisonia
TCAATCCGTTTCATATTGGTGGAATATTCCATTGTATTAAACAAGATATTATTATAAACAAATTGAAGGTGTTGGTTTCACTAGATATTATTTGAGATTACTAAATTAGTTTAACAGTTTGTAACAAGTGTATGTCAGTTACACGATTACTATGAACAGTAATTAAATAATTAAAACACATTAAATAGGTGTATTGCAATGTTGAAACGCTCTGGTTTCACCAAACGCTCCCTTACTTACCAATTAATATGCTAAGTGTAATATAATTTTATATAAAATAATTTAATCTTTTGATACAATAAACAAGTGTAGTTGAAGCAGCATAATTGTTAACAGTTCTAACACTTATAGAAAAAAACATATTTATTTTATTTAACATGATGTTTAAAAAGTAAATTGTTCCTTAGTGTTTTTCTTTTGTATGCAAATAATTTATGACGATGATTGTATGGCATTTTGATAACTTTAAATTGATATTGCAGTTAATATTGAATTCGAAATACAGAATTCAAACCTTATTCTAAGTTGTAAGAGAAAATTACTTACTTATTCCGTCGTACAGCTCCTTTGTGAATAATATACTCAGTACATGTTTCACCGTAAGTACGGCATCCTCAGCTGGTCATTAAGTGAACCGGTCTTAAGAGTACTGCAGACAAAGTGATGCGTGACAGTCATGACTGGCTCGTCGTTAGTGTTCGTCCGTGCGAGTTTTAATGTTATTTATTATGTTATGTACTTTGTGTTTTGTGTAATTTTATCTTGTGACGAAACCTATTAGGTGGATGATCTTCACTTAATGACCAGCTGAGGATGCCGTACTTACGGTGAAACATGTACTGAGTATATTATTCACAAAGGAGCTGTACGACGGAATAAGTAAGTAATTTTCTCTTACAATTTGATTGAACAGCTCAGGGGCTAAAAAATGTATATGAAATCTTATTCTAAGCTTTTAAAATCAAAACGATCAGATGGCCAGTACTTGACTGGTAATGCAAGCCTCTAGCGCATGTGAGCTCGTGAGCTACAGAATAGGTTTATTGCAAAAATATACGTTTAACAGGCTCCACTAAGTATGCAAACACTTGTAAGCGGGGACCATATTAATTGCACATTATGTGTACACCAAAATAGAAATCCTTATATATAATACGTAAAGCCGTTTTTTGTCAACGTAACTCCTCTCTTATTTCGTGACCACGAATGAGGTGTCAACAAATTTGTCTTCCTTTGTAGTTGTGCAATAAGGTCTTAATTTTTCTGTATTTGCACCCTGAAGGGTGTGGAAGCTCTCAAAATAAGCTTTTCGGTCATAAGAATTGGAGATACATTAAAATGAACAGAACCAAACAGATGTTCAAATGTAAATAATAACTTCCAAAAGGTGCAATGACTACAAATACACTAAGACGAAAAGTTCTTATGGGAATTTTTCAGACAAGCGGGAGGGAAGCTTACGCAAACAGCCGCTACGAGCGCTGCTCCGAAAGACAGGGAGCAGGCGGGCGAGCGCTCGTGCCTCCTAGTGGCCGTTTGCGTAAAGTCGAGTTTCTACCTGGACGACTGGTCTGAAATTTTAACATGGCTACTTTTCGTCTTAGTGTATTTGTAGTCATTGAAAGGTGTTAACAGTTGTTGAAATGTAAACATAGGTGTTTGTAATAGTGAGGAGGTTAGATTTTTCATCATGATAATCCAGGGAAGGATGTAACCATGGTTTCATTCACAATCGATTGTGGGAATCCGATATAGTGGACTTGAAGGTTTCGATTGTAATCTAATGCAGCTAGTTTAGTTATTTAATTAATCTTAAGCTGTTAAACAAAAATAAATGAAATGAACATGTTTGAAATAGTCTAAGTAATATTATTGTTTAAACTAATACATAGAAATCAACGCAAGTAATGTTACTGAGATATTGTAAATACATATAATATTGTGATTTTACGTTGTACAGTTAACCTACCATTCATCATCATCACCATCAGCAGCAGGTTCCAGTCTTCTCCCGGGTCTGCTTGGTACACAGTCCTCTCCACCATAGCTTATCTTCCCACTTCCTTTCTTCCAATATGTTTTCCCATACCTCCCCTCTTCTTACTACACTCTCCTTTAACCCATCTCTCCATCTATCCCTTGGTCTACCCCTTGGACGTTTACCCTGTATCCTCCACTCCATCCACTTTTTTGGTATCCTCTCATCCTCCATCCTTTTCACATGTCCGAACCATCTAATTCTTTCCCTTTCTATTTTATCTTGCAGAGGTTCTTCATTTAATCTGTCTCTTATGATTTCATTTCGTATTCTATCCCACTTCGTTACTCCTAATCTACCTCTCAGGAAACGCATCTCACATGCCTGTATCTTGCTCTTTTCTCTATTCTTCATTACCCATGTCTCTGCTCCATATGTTAATATTGGTATGTAGTATGTCCTATATATAATTTCTTTACTTCTTTGTGGCAATCCTTTGTCTCTTATTAATCCCCTAACTAATTTGTAGAAATTTCCAGCCTGTCTAACTCGTTCATTTATGTCTCTTTCATTTTTACCATTTTCTTCCAGGACACTACCCAAATATTTGAAGAACTGTACTCTCTTCATTTCCTCTCTTCCCAGCATTAATTTTTCTAATATACACTCTTTGTTCCTTGTTGTTACCATATATTCACTTTTCGACACATTGAATTTCATCCCATATTTCTTTACTTCTTCTACCCACACATCCAACTGTCTTTGTACCTCTTTTATTTTACTTCCCCAAACCATTAAGTCATCCGCAAATGCCATAACCTTCATATTTTCTTCTCCAATTCTTTTTGCCACTCCACTCATTACTTCATCTAATACTGTTATGAAGAGAAGAGGTGACAGAGCGCTACCCTGTCTTAATCCGTTTTCTTGTTTGAACCACCCTGTCTTTTCACCCCCTATCTTTACACAACTTTGGCTTTCTCCACAAATCTCTCTTACTCTTTCAATTATACTGTCTTTAACTCCCTTCCTTTTAAGTGCTTCCCATACCTTATCTCTTCTCACAGTATCATACGCTTTTTCCATATCTAGGAACCCCATTACTAGATCTCTTCCATACTCATAATTCTTCTCCTGCATCTGTTTAGCAGCAAAAATGAGGTCTATTGTTGATCTTCCCGGTCTAAATCCACTTTGCTCCTCTCTCAGTTTTCTTTCTACTTCGTTCCTCACCTTTTTTTCCAAAATTTTCTCATATACCTTTGCACTGTGACACATTAAGGCTATCCCTCTATAATTACTGAAAACCTTCCTATCCCCTTTCTTGAAGATTGGCACTATTACTGCCTTTTTCCAATCTTTTGGAGTTTTTCTTTCCCTCCATACCACTCTCATCACTCTGTATAGCCACTGCATGCCGACAGCACCCGCCCTCTTTATTAGCTCTATTGGTAACTCGTCCACTCCTGCTGCTTTTCCCTCTTTCATCCTCTTTACAGCTTCCTCAAACTCTAGCCACGTTATGTCCTCATCTTCCTCTCCATTTCTCTCTATTATATCTTCCTCCTTCCCCTCTCTTTGTGTTTCGACATTTGGGTTCAGTAATGTCTGGAAATATTGTTTCCACATATCTTTTAACTCTTCCTTATTCTTTATTTCCTCTCCTTCTTCGTTTTTCATCACTACATCTATTTTTTCCCCATTCCTCCTTTTCCTCACTAAAGAGTACAGTACTTTCTTACTCCCATTTGAATCATCTTCCATCATCCTAGTCCATTCTTCCATCCATTTATTCTTTTCTTCTTTAACTATTTTCTTATTTGTATAAGAAAATAGTTAAAGAAGTTAAGAATAGTTAAAAATAGTTAAAATTGTTAACCTACCATTATTTGTAATAAAATGCACAGTCGAAGACCGAGGTGTAACGTGCGCAACGAGTGCCGGGGTTGGCACGCGAAGCATGCAGGGGTCTCCCCTAGTAGTTTTATATTTTTTTCCTTACTGAAACACTAATCATACTACTTGTACATTACAAGTGGCTAGTGTTGGGCAATTTATTGCCTTACATGTAATAGTGGCAATAAATAGCGACTACAGACATCTAAAAATTATTATCCCTAGGGTCTAACTTTCCCAATAATTTGTCAGCGTAGTGGCTTAGTTATTTTAGGTCTTTGAAATGTGGAGTCCTTATTAAAAGTTCGAGTCTCAAAGAGAGTCGACCGTACACGTGCAAAGGTATTTACTCACCCGCCCACCCATACACGTGCAAAGGTATTTACTCACCCACCCACCCATACACGTGCAAAGGTATTAACTCACCCACCCACCCATACACGTGCATGTATCTACAGTTAATTACATATTATTGAATTAATTGTCCCATTCACACTCCCAGATAATGGGTTCCCAACCAAAAACCTGTTTCCAATCAGGCAAGTCATTTCTACTCTGCTTCAATTACATCACAGAGTCTTGTAATCTATTTATCAGTTGAAACAGGTATAATTTTCTTGTTTTTCCATTCAACAACGCATCCAATTAATATATATAACTATGTTATAACTGAATAGTAAACATTAAATACTGTACCTAGATTCAAGTTTGTGTACCACTGAAGGGTTGCGCTAAGAGTGCAGTTTATTTCTGTGGTGTAATAAAAAGGTGTGTTGAGTCATTTTGTGTCTTATACCAACCATACAAAAAAACAATTTGGCTATAACCATAAGTATATTACAACCACAACAATAATTAAATTCACTTAAGTGTGAAGTGCTTATCATTACTTCATAATAAATATATAAACAGCTGTTTTGTATATTTATTAGCATGAGCAGTCCAGAAAAACCCAGTAACAATTTATTTGATATTATTTGACCTGTCACTTAACTCATTGACCAAACGTATAATACGAAATTACATGAATAAAAGATAAATTTCATTTATAAACAAATTTCAGTTGTTACAATGGGCGTATGTTGTTAAAATGATTTATTTGGTATATTAAACATATTATTATGTGCATTGACCCTTGGTAGCCTATTAAAGAAATCTGTTAACTTAATTAATTTATCTACGATTTTGGAGAAAATATTAAATGAAGGATGTCTGTTTTTATACATGATTTATGGACTGTTTCAATTAAACCAATGGAATGGAAAAGGAAAAGTATGAGAAATTCAAGAAGGGAAGTTGTAATAAAATTTGGTTTGCATTCTCTCAGTCATTGGTAAACTTCCTGATAACATCTCTGAGTGGACGGCGTGTTTTGTTTATGGCGTATTACATGTTGATAGCCGAGATCAAAATATAAACGAAAAGGAAAAAGTCTTATTGAAAAACTAATTAAATACTAAATAACCATTCATTGCTCAGCTAAAATCATTCAATTAGATTAATGAAGTAAACATTTTCTGAATGCTGTAAAAAGAATTATAGTACATTTATAAAGGTAGTACCTTTAGCGAAATTTATCTAATATTTTTTAGTGATAGTATAAGATGAAGGAAATTGAAAATTGTAAATATTAATTCATCTCACCTCCTATATAAAAATAATTTTTATTTACGGCATACATTAATTGGCTCGGCTATTAACTATTGGACCTTATATTATAACAAGTTGAAGTAAATTAGTATTATTATTTTTAATGAATGAGTAATATATTTCCAAGCTGATCCCTTTTGTATGTATGTGAGTTTGCTGAAGGAATCCCTCTATCAGGGTTCCATAGTGGCAAAAAGCTCAGTTAATGACCCTGTTCAATCTTAGTCTTTGGGGATTTTCTGTACGTCTTTTTTGTTGAGTTTGGTTTGGTAGAATGTGTATATTTATAATTGTAAGCCGTGTTATACACTACATAAGCTATATTTTTACTGTTTTTACTGACGTCAATCAGTTGTTGGTAATAACTGATTCGGCATTTGTTGATAATTTTAATTTTGGTTCAATATATTCATACATTTTGTAAAAAACTATACAAATTATAAATGTAATGGTTGCAAATTGTTAATTTAAATGTAACATTTCTTAAGGGGGGTGGTACACATATGCGCAATCGTTTTGTGGTCAAATGTTGAAAAAATTGTATCTACTTTATTTTTAATCAAATATTTTTAATTTTTTCACAGTTACTTAAGTAGACTCTACACTACTTTAAAAAAATATATCTTTGAAAAAAAATTAAAAAATGCATGTTTTATATAATTTTTTTTTTAAAAACCCAAAAAAATAAATCTGCATATTTCGTTTACATCATAACTTATTTGTCTTTTGATATATTTTGCTAAAGTAAATTTGTTCTTGTTTAGAATGATTAAGGCAACAGTTTGAAGCAAAATTACAACCTTGGGGTGAAAAAAAGTAATTTTTCAACATTTCTTAAAAGTCAAAATTTAAATCCGCACCCTTTTTTAATGAAAAAACTTAAATTATTAGCAAAGTTTGAGACTTACCATGATGATTGAGGTTCATATTGTAGCTATAGGTCTAATACACAGTCCATAAAAATTTTGTGATGATATCATCAATAGTTTTTGAGATATGATTTAAATGGTAATAAAAAACACTGGTTTCGGAAAATCACAATTTAACTTTAAAATCACCAAAAAATAAAGAAAAACCAGACTAAAACTCCCCTGCAGCATATAAAAACTCCTTCAACTTCTTTGTCTTTCTGTTCTTTCTTAAGTCTCTGCAGTCTTCTTGCTCTTCTTGCTTCCAAAGTTTTAAATTCTGATTTTTTCTCAGCCTTCGTAACCCTGGAAACGTCGAATTCGTACATAGCTTTTTGAAAGTTTTTACCAGGGACAATTTTCAAATGATCCAGAACTTTAGACCTTGCTCTGTTTCCTTCATTGTACACCAAAAGAGCTTTATAAGCAGCTATTTTAATTACACTGGCTCCAGCAAACCCTCTTTTAGGACACACAGACCACAAAACATTGTTGTTTTAATTTTCATTTGCGTTCTGGGTTTTGCCTTTCAAACATCTCCGTAAGAGCGAAGGCATAGAAATATCAACAAAAATAGGCTTTATGAATTCCATTATGGCTTCTGGAATTGTATTTTTATGCTTATATGTGTTTTGTGTGTTTGATGCCTCTGCTTTTCGATAAGTGCACCATGATTCAGTGCCCTCCGGGCAAAAATCGCTCCAAAATCGCCCTTGCATCACTTGGGCTTTTCCTCCATAACTTTTTCAAAAATTGAGATATCAAAATAATTCTTTAACTAAATTGCTCATAAGACATGTGGTTGTAAGAAAAAAATTCATTTGAAAAATGTGATTTTTTTAAGTTTAATAGTGTACCACCCCCACCCCCCTTAAATAACGAACGGAATTTTAATTTCGTTATCATACGAATACCTTAGAAAACCTTAGTCATCATAGCTCCCTACACCCAACCCTTTAATTTAAGGTGTTGTTTGGAAAAATGCCATCATTACACTTCCGTAACTCGATACCAGGTCAGCCATGGTTCTTAATTAACGAAGGACAATGATATGTAACTACATCGTTAAGCCCCCAAGGCTCTCACTCATTTAGTAATATGAAAAACTGTGCGTTGCCACTACGTAGCTTTAAAACACTGGTTTTCTTGTCAATGAATAGCAAAGGAACTTTAACAAGTCACTGTTATTTCAACACTAATTCCACTGCTTGAGTTATATGGACTCAATTATTACAAGCTAATTAATAAATAATGGTATATTTGTATTAAATTACAATGGCGAGTAGTGTGAAAAAGTTAATATGTTAACTAAACTAATGTCGCCACTAGTTCTTAGGTAGCCCCATAATATACACTGTGGGCACTCTTGGCGCAGTGCTGTAACCAAGTGGGAACAAACCGTTGTGGAGATTGTAGGCGATGAATTCTACTCTCGCTCCTCTCAATACTGACATGGCATTCGCTCAATGGTTGCAATCGGCGTGGATACTATTAGAGACGTCTGGGGTGTCCCTGTTGGGTGGTCGTCAGGATCGAGACGTTGTGTATAGCTCGAATAAAATAACTTTGGTAGTGGTGGGAAGGCCACGCGCCACTACTCTGAGCTTTAATATGCTGTCAAACATAAAATAAGTAAGCAATAATTTTCAAACTAATTGTATAGTGACCACCATTTTATATTCTTTAAGAAAAAATTATGCTGGAGATTTTGCTTAAACTAATTTGTTTTTTACTGTGATATTTTTGTTTAAAAACACGTTTTTATGAGTAAAATTGTGCGTGAATCATATTTAACTTGTTACTGTAGCGATAATAATATTAATACAATTATTTCTTGTGGATGGATGACAGTTTGGTTCATTGTGATTAGTTTGGCATAAGAATCATTTAATAATTCAAACAAGTTGATGAGAAATTAATTTTTTAGTATACCTTTGCAAACTCGGAAACGTCAAACGCTAGACAACATTTCTTTAAACCTAAATTAATTGTGCTATTTAAGTGACACTATAATCGTACTCTCGTATTAAATAATATTTTCTTAAACTATGAAGAAAGATTCATTAGGTTTCACATGAGGTTTCAAAACTAGATTGTCAACAAGGCGGCGGTGATACCACACGCGCATAGCACAGTCACTGGCCTCTTTCATTACAAACACAGTAATTGAATATTAATAAAAATATGAAAGAGTCTAAATATTAGCACTAAACACTGATCGTCATATATAACCTGAATCCTATAAAATTATTGTCAGAATAAAAAAATTTTAATATCATCAACACTAAATGACTGTTATAACAAACTGACGATTAAATTGATAAAGAACTGAACACGAACACGTCTCAAAGTAAAAAGTTAACTAACTCACCTTATCTTTTACTGGAGAAACATTTATTATCTGGAAAAATCGTCGATCTATTATTGTTAACATTATTTTACGCTTGGACTGAATATCCTGTCTACACTTTCCCTTGAGCAGAGTATACCTTACGCGTCCAATACTCCTCGATGTAAACGAATTATGGAGTTACTTCATCAACTCTTCATTATTTTTCTGCATGTTTATTTTTAGAGACACATAAATAACACAGTTAATTTTTGCTCAAAGATTTGTTAATTTTGTCTAGCGTTTGGCGTTACCGAGTTTGAAAAAGGTAACGACTTGCAATAATAACTTGTTTAAATTATTAAATGAGTCTCGTACCAAACTAATCACATTGAATCAAACGGTCACTAATCAACAAAAAATAATTTTATTATTATTATTCTCGCTACAGTGACAGGTTAAAGACAAATCACTAATAAAAACTTTTTTTAAACACAAATATCATAATAAAAAGCAAATTAGTTTAAGCAAAATTTCCAGCATAGTAACATTGACTACACTCGTTCATCTAAATCCATCACACTAATTCAATCCTCATATTGATCCACATTCTACGATCCGTGTCCTAATAATGAATAGTAATACATAACTTACATTATTAATAATTATATACAATGATATATGCTGCTAGTAACTTAAGGTTTAGAGTCATCTTTATAAAAGAAGAAGTGAAAAATGCAAAATCAATGCAGAGACTTTTTGACACTATCTACATTTTAGAGTGTATGTGCGTGCTATAAAAGGATTTTGTGACATTTTAATGTTAAGTGCCAAAAATAACGAGTTTTTTCTGTATAAGTGAAATACCACTCACTCATTAATCACGAAATCCCCAGACCCATTGCACAGATTTTGATAACATTTTAAGGGGAGTTAGCTTTTATATCATAAATACCCGATAAGAAAAGATTTATCAAATTTTCATTCCTAAGGGTTATAAATATCCCCAAAATTGTTCCATTTTTCCATAAATTACATTTTAATTTAATAATTTATTTAAAACAGCTGATACAAAAACATATACATGACAACAATCTGTATATGTGTATATAAATCTGTAAGATATTTAAAATAATTTACTGTTTTTCTTCACTGAGTTTCTGAGGCAATCCCTGAACGGATTTCAATTAACCTATTTTTGGACTGAAGGTAATTTTGCGTACGAATGTCGATGCTATATTTTAAACTTAAACTTTCAGTATTTAACAATATTGGTTTTAATTTTGATAAAGTCCAGCAAAAGCATTTAACATGTTTTTTTTTTTTTAACTACGCATATTAGAAGTAAAACAGCTATTTCTTTAAATATTTGAAACATTAGTAGTAAGTTCAAACTCCAAGACATTTAGGCCTACTTTGACTGTCTGATATTTTTGTGTGTTAGTTGTTGATATCAATGGAGTTTTCAAAACAAACTGATTACTTAATATTTTGTTTGTTCAGTGTTTAGTTTATTCCATTAACGTTATAAGAGTTTGTAAATCAGATGTTTTTTAATAATTTAAGTTTAATATTAGTAATAAATAATTGACTATTTGAAGTTTGATTTGTTAGTTCGATATTAAGGTTATTCTTACATATGAGACGCCGACACAACGTTGTTGGTATTTTAAGGCGAATATGAATGGTTATACGAGTGTAGGATGAGTGTGGATGAGTGTAGTCTGGTTACTAACTGAGTTCAACTGTTCCTCAGAAAGGGCAATTTATTAATAGCCCAACAGCCAGGGCAACTAAGGGACCTACAGCTTTACGTGGAATCCGAACCACGTAGTGCTGGTCTGATTCTCAGCTAATTGACAAGCCTGATAGTCAGTTATCTCCACCACACAACATCCGCACAATGATAACCACCCAACATGGACACCCCAGACTTCTCTAGTAGTGTCCACGCCGATAGCAACCATCAAGCGGACGCCATGTCGGTATTATGAGGACCGAGCATCCAACCTATCGCCTACAATCTCCCAAACACTTTGTCCCGATTTTATGTTAACTGATAAAATCGGAATTTATTTATATAATTTATTTTTTCTGTTCTTACAATGACATCAAGCATAGTGATAAGCAAGGGTGACGGGAATTGTTTATTTTAAACTGTTCATATTAGTAGGAGTAGTAATGAGTAATTAAATTTGTTAGTTCAATATTTAAGTTACCTGATAAAATCGGAACGGGATTTGTATAATTTATTTTATGATATTTTTAATTATTTTTCTGTTTTTACATTGACATAAGACTTAGTGATAAGCAAACGTGATGGAAACTATTTATTTATAACTATGTCTAGGTTTATAGTTTATGATTTATTTCATACTGTTTTTGTTAGTCTTTTGTTTTTGCAATGCCATGAAATGAAAAACGACTTTATTTTTAAGGCGAGGTTAGGACTAGACAGTCCTCTCTACCACCTAACCTTTGATGTGTAACAAACGTAGTGACAAGCGATGGTGACGGCAACTGTTTATTTAAAGCAGCTGTGTCTTATTGCTTATACAACGCGCAAAGTATACATGTTGAACTGTAAATCTGAACATTACATTTTGCAAAATTGGGCCTGACTTACGACCCTATACGCGCATGAGCAAAAAAGAAGTCAGTCACCACTCAGACTCTGTCACGGTTCGTCCGCCTGGCCGATCCCTCTCGTTATCTCTAACCACCCTCCTCTCTTAATGTGACAGTGTGTGAAGTGTCAAGTGCAAGGATAGAGACCCTTGTGACTCACGCGGACAACAAGGTAATGCCTTCTTCAAGGCACACGTATTCAAATACTAGGTCTTCCCATCTTCTCAAGAACAGTTTCTCCCTTTACTACACACTAATTACTTCACTGACATTGCTTATTGTATTCTTTAAGTCTTTTACTCTTATTCCATCTACACCGTCAGTTTAATTTACATAAAGTTTATTTACTATATTTAAAATTATTATTTTATTTGAATAAGGTTTATAAAAGTATTGTTTTACGCTAGTTGCTGAATTACTATTATGTAATTCGTTTGAGCACACATGATATAAATTTAGAACACTATTTTGAAAAAAGTCAGCCAGTTCATCAGGTATGCGATTTGTATTTTGGAAATGTTTTTAATACTTTCGTCAATATCTCCGCTTTTTTTTATTACCCATTAGTAATAAATACTATAATAAGTAACATAAATAAAATAAGCAATGTTAAAAAGAATGACTATAAAACTCCCAGCGTAAGACATTTCGAAACAAGGCATGTTAGAAAATATGTTACGTCATTCACAGAACAAATTATGGGCGAAGACTACCCATATAGTTCTTAAGCGTTAACATTTATTACCGGAAATAATTCAAAACTTATCTAATTGCACATAATTTAAAAGAGTTATCTTTTAATAGTTAACTTTCTTCAGAAATAATAATTTAAGCAAGTACCTGATTATGTCATCCAAGAACAATGACCTCCAGACCTCAAATTATTCCAGCTTCAGAAAAACACTCAACACTACACTTCAGTTTCATAAACTAACACATCTCACTGCATTGCTTTATTGTTTATTCGAATAATGCTATTGTAAAATAATAACATTGGTATTCTCCTCACTTATATTAACATATTAAATACATAACATAATAAGAGTAACGTCCCAACTTCTGTGCGTGTCGGTACGGCTGGTGCTGCCTTGGCCAAGGACAGACAGTTTATGTCCGATGTTCGATTTTATTTTATTTTAGTTTCATGTTCAGCCTGATGATGACCTGCAAGATGGCAGGTTGAAACGCGCGTAGCTAAGCTACAATTGTTGGATTACTCGACGGATCACAAAGGTAAATAACCTACTCTATAATATTAAATACAATAATACAAACAAGTAAAACTCCTAATATTGAATAGCATTTATTTTAATTAAGTTTATATTTTGCTTACATTATAAATGTAACATACTGTAGTTGACTGATTGTTTATTGAATGTTCACAAATATTACTGTATAGTATTATGAAAAGCAACAGGCTGTGTGATGGGCAGTGTCGGCCATGGAACGCACTTCATGTAACTCCAGAACGGACAGACGAACACGACTTACATTTAGGCACGGATATGTATGAACAACTGGTATGGACACGGGAGATGCTGAAATAGGCAGGAATTAAACATGCAAACCAGTTTATTCTATTTTAAAATTTAATTATTGATTGACAGTGCAACCGCGGCTGGTGATATAAGGTTGATTTGCCGCACTAAACAATCACATTTTTTAATATAAAATGTAAAAAAAACTTTAAATACATATTATATTTATACCATGGACCACATCAACAAGTTACATCAAACTTGTTGATACCAAATATTTTAAATAAAATGTATAGATACATAAATACTAAATTCAGTTTCCGTTCTCCACATTCATATTCAATCAATATGAATATTTGTGAGTCCTTCTGTCAGCAGAATCAGCGTTCATTATTGTTGTTGAATATTCATTACACGAACAGTGTGATATTTTGGTATGAATCTAAGTCCTTAATATATTAAATAATGTATATTTTAAGATAATACAATTCATAGATCGTAAATCCAATATAAAATTTATTACAACACAAACGTTTTCGAAAGCAAAGCTTCCATCTTCAGGTTATGTGTAAATAAAATTATTATTTTTTACAATTAGAAAAATATATAAATGAAAAACATCTGACTATTCAACAAAATTTAAATGCTGAGAAAAACATGTGAGATAATCAAAGAGAAAAAAGTAAAAATTATGTTGACTTTTTTGTAATTAAATTAATCAGTCTAGAGTTTAAGATAGGTCCTTCATCGTTATTTAATAGTTTATCATTTCTTTCTGATTTTATAAAGTATGTCTCCCATGCATTTAAGAATTTAGGCTTGACTATCTGTTTAAGTAACGAAACATTGCGTTTTGAAAAATTATGATTATTGTCTATGCAATGGGCAGCTATAGCAGATTTTTCTCTTCTGTTGTATTTAAAATGGGCTTGATGTTCACTGAATCTTTTGTTGATAGTTCTTTTAGTTTGACCTATGTATACCATTTCGCAATCATTGCATTTTATTTTGTATATGCCAGATTGAGAATCTTTTTCAACTTTATCTTTAGGGTTACCTATTTTATTTTTTAATTTATTAGTGGATTTAAATGATATTTTAGATTTTATGTTCTTGTTAACTATTTTTTGTACATTTCTTGAAATGCTTGAGTATGTGCCACTAAGCCATTTTTCATCTTCACTTTTTGTATTAAATAAAGTTGTTCGGTTTCGTTTTTCATGTTTTTTCTTTGCTTTTCTTAGCATGTTATTAATCAATGATTCATTGAAACCGTTAAAAATTGCAACATCTTTTATATATTCTAACTCTTTATAATATCTAGTAGTAGTTAAAGGTGTATTCAAAAGTCTGAATATTAATGAATTGAAAACAGCTCTTTTTTGTTCAGCTGGATGAAACGAGTCATTTACTATGTATCTATCAGTATGAGTCGGTTTTCTATATATATCAAATTCTAAATTGACATTATTTCTGATGACTAATAAATCTAGGAAAGCAAGTTTTTTATCCAGTTCTATTTCGTGAGTAAACTTTATACTAGGGTAAATATTATTGATTTTGTTCATAAAAACATTTAGGTTTTCTTTTTTGCTAAAAACAGCAAAGACATCATCAACATATCTTATCCATACTCTTGGAAAATAACTAAATGATTGTTTTGCAAATTGTTCGAAATGGCTCATAAAAATATTAGCTACCAGGCAAGATAGTGGATTACCCATATTTACACCATCTGTTTGTGCATAGTATTTATTGTTGAACGAGAATATATTCTGATTCATGCAGATTTTGATAAGTTCCATATATTCTTTTGTTTCATTTTTGGGTATATTGATGTTATAAAGCCATTCTTCGATTAATTCAATGGATGTGTTTATGGGGACATTAGGATAAAGGCTGACAACATCAAACGACACCATATATTCATCATCATCTAAGGTTAAATCTTTTACTAACTTTATGAATTCATACCTATTTTTAATAGACAGTGTTTCTGGTTGTTGGAAAGAAGATAGCTTTTTCTGAAGCCATTTGGCTATATGGTAGTTTGGTGAGTTAACAGAAGATACGATTGGGCGCATCGGATTGCCAGTTTTATGAATTTTAGGCAAACAATATAACTTAGGAAGAGAAGGATTCGATAAAATCAAGTTCTTTTTAAGTTCCGGTGAAATAATTGAAGTACATCGTTTAAGAGTATCAACTGTACTTGCTATATATCTACTTAGTGGGTTGTATGGGTAAGGTTTATATGGTCCATTATCAATCATACTTTGGACTTTTTGAAAGTACTCTGTTTTGTTTAAAATTACTATTGAATTACCTTTATCGGCTTTTAAATAGAAAACATCCTTTTCTTTTAGTGAGGTCATGATCTTGGATTCATAGTTATAGGTATTAGTATGATAGTTTTTGCTATTATATCTTTGTTCAAAAATGGCTTTAGATATATCATACCTTATATCATTCTTCGTTTGTTGACTTTCATATTGAATATGGGTTTCAATATCAATCACTAAAGACTTGATGTCATTTTTATCATCTCGAATATTGTAGTTTAAACCTTTGCTTAGAAGGTGTAATTCATCAGGTGTAAATATTACGGTGGAAAGGTTATGAACTAAACATTGAGACTCAAGATCATTTTTAGTTTTTCGTTTGAATAAATTTTGCGGCTGTTCGGGTTTCTGTGTGTCAATAAGTGATTTTAATTTCTTTTCCAATTTCAACTTCTTGTTCACTATCTTTCTGTCAATACTTAATAGTATATTCTCATATTTTTCATTAAATACATCATAGTCATAAATAGATAAAGCTTTGATTATTTCTAAATGTTTCTCCATTGCTTCTAGTTCTAAGTTTTGTTGTTTAGAATATAGACGGTTAATTTCTAAATTGAGCCAATTTACTTTGGCATTATGTAATACTTTCTGAGTGGTTGGATTGTCAATGGCTATTTTAATTTTAATAAAATTTGGAAAAACTTTTTGTTTTTTGCAGTTCTTAAGGAAATTTATGTCATAGGTAAGTATACTTACTTTTTGTTTTAACTTTTGAAGTCTGTTGAGCTCTGTGGTCTTGAGTGACATTATGAATAAAACGTATATGAGCAAATATTGGAAATAGTATAAGATAATACAATTCATAGATCGTAAATCCAATATAAAATTTATTACAACACAAACGTTTTCGAAAGCAAAGCTTCCATCTTCAGGTTATGTGTAAATAAAATTATTATTTTTTACAATTAGAAAAATATATAAATGAAAAACATCTGACTATTCAACAAAATTTAAATGCTGAGAAAAACATGTGAGATAATCAAAGAGAAAAAAGTAAAAATTATGTTGACTTTTTTGTAATTAAATTAATCAGTCTAGAGTTTAAGATAGGTCCTTCATCGTTATTTAATAGTTTATCATTTCTTTCTGATTTTATAAAGTATGTCTCCCATGCATTTAAGAATTTAGGCTTGACTATCTGTTTAAGTAACGAAACATTGTGTTTTGAAAAATTATGATTATTGTCTATGCAATGGGCAGCTATAGCAGATTTTTCTCTTCTGTTGTATTTAAAATGGGCTTGATGTTCACTGAATCTTTTGTTGATAGTTCTTTTAGTTTGACCTATGTATACCATTTCGCAATCATTGCATTTTATTTTGTATATGCCAGATTGAGAATCTTTTTCAACTTTATCTTTAGGGTTACCTATTTTATTTTTTAATTTATTAGTGGATTTAAATGATATTTTAGATTTTATGTTCTTGTTAACTATTTTTTGTACATTTCTTGAAATGCTTGAGTATGTGCCACTAAGCCATTTTTCATCTTCACTTTTTGTATTAAATAAAGTTGTTCGGTTTCGTTTTTCATGTTTTTTCTTTGCTTTTCTTAGCATGTTATTAATCAATGATTCATTGAAACCGTTAAAAATTGCAACATCTTTTATATATTCTAACTCTTTATAATATCTAGTAGTAGTTAAAGGTGTATTCAAAAGTCTGAATATTAATGAATTGAAAACAGCTCTTTTTTGTTCAGCTGGATGAAACGAGTCATTTACTATGTATCTATCAGTATGAGTCGGTTTTCTATATATATCAAATTCTAAATTGACATTATTTCTGATGACTAATAAATCTAGGAAAGCAAGTTTTTTATCCAGTTCTATTTCGTGAGTAAACTTTATACTAGGGTAAATATTATTGATTTTGTTCATAAAAACATTTAGGTTTTCTTTTTTGCTAAAAACAGCAAAGACATCATCAACATATCTTATCCATACTCTTGGAAAATAACTAAATGATTGTTTTGCAAATTGTTCGAAATGGCTCATAAAAATATTAGCTACCAGGCAAGATAGTGGATTACCCATATTTACACCATCTGTTTGTGCATAGTATTTATTGTTGAACGAGAATATATTCTGATTCATGCAGATTTTGATAAGTTCCATATATTCTTTTGTTTCATTTTTGGGTATATTGATGTTATAAAGCCATTCTTCGATTAATTCAATGGATGTGTTTATGGGGACATTAGGATAAAGGCTGACAACATCAAACGACACCATATATTCATCATCATCTAAGGTTAAATCTTTTACTAACTTTATGAATTCATACCTATTTTTAATAGACAGTGTTTCTGGTTGTTGGAAAGAAGATAGCTTTTTCTGAAGCCATTTGGCTATATGGTAGTTTGGTGAGTTAACAGAAGATACGATTGGGCGCATCGGATTGCCAGTTTTATGAATTTTAGGCAAACAATATAACTTAGGAAGAGAAGGATTCGATAAAATCAAGTTCTTTTTAAGTTCCGGTGAAATAATTTAAGTACATCGTTTAAGAGTATCAACTGTACTTGCTATATATCTACTTAGTGGGTTGTATGGGTAAGGTTTATATGGTCCATTATCAATCATACTTTGGACTTTTTGAAAGTACTCTGTTTTGTTTAAAATTACTATTGAATTACCTTTATCGGCTTTTAAATAGAAAACATCCTTTTCTTTTAGTGAGGTCATGATCTTGGATTCATAGTTATAGGTATTAGTATGATAGTTTTTTCTATTATATCTTTTTTCAAAAATGGCTTTAGATATATCATACCTTATATCATTCTTCGTTTGTTGACTTTCATATTGAATATGGGTTTCAATATCAATCACTAAAGACTTGATGTCATTTTTATCATCTCGAATATTGTAGTTTAAACCTTTGCTTAGAAGGTGTAATTCATCAGGTGTAAATATTACGGTGGAAAGGTTATGAACTAAACATTGAGACTCAAGATCATTTTTAGTTTTTCGTTTGAATAAATTTTGCGGCTGTTCGGGTTTCTGTGTGTCAATAAGTGATTTTAATTTCTTTTCCAATTTCAACTTCTTGTTCACTATCTTTCTGTCAATACTTAATAGTATATTCTCATATTTTTCATTAAATACATCATAGTCATAAATAGATAAAGCTTTGATTATTTCTAAATATTTCTCCATTGCTTCTAGTTCTAAGTTTTGTTGTTTAGAATATAGACGGTTAATTTCTAAATTGAGCCAATTTACTTTGGCATTATGTAATACTTTCTGAGTGGTTGGATTGTCAATGGCTATTTTAATTTTAATAAAATTTGGAAAAACTTTTTGTTTTTTGCAGTTCTTAAGGAAATTATGTCATAGGTAAGTATACTTACTTTTTGTTTTAACTTTTGAAGTCTGTTGAGCTCTGTGGTCTTGAGTGACATTATGAATAAAACGTATATGAGCAAATATTGGAAATAGTATAAGATAATACAATTCATAGATCGTAAATCCAATATAAAATTTATTACAACACAAACGTTTTCGAAAGCAAAGCTTCCATCTTCAGGTTATGTGTAAATAAAATTATTATTTTTTACAATTAGAAAAATATATAAATGAAAAACATCTGACTATTCAACAAAATTTAAATGCTGAGAAAAACATGTGAGATAATCAAAGAGAAAAAAGTAAAAATTATGTTGACTTTTTTGTAATTACATTAATCAGTCTAGAGTTTAAGATAGGTCCTTCATCGTTATTTAATAGTTTATCATTTCTTTCTGATTTTATAAAGTATGTCTCCCATGCATTTAAGAATTTAGGCTTGACTATCTGTTTAAGTAACGAAACATTGTGTTTTGAAAAATTATGATTATTGTCTATGCAATGGGCAGCTATAGCAGATTTTTCTCTTCTGTTGTATTTAAAATGGGCTTGATGTTCACTGAATCTTTTGTTGATAGTTCTTTTAGTTTGACCTATGTATACCATTTCGCAATCATTGCATTTTATTTTGTATATGCCAGATTGAGAATCTTTTTCAACTTTATCTTTAGGGTTACCTATTTTATTTTTTAATTTATTAGTGGATTTAAATGATATTTTAGATTTTATGTTCTTGTTAACTATTTTTTGTACATTTCTTGAAATGCTTGAGTATGTGCCACTAAGCCATTTTTCATCTTCACTTTTTGTATTAAATAAAGTTGTTCGGTTTCGTTTTTCATGTTTTTTCTTTGCTTTTCTTAGCATGTTATTAATCAATGATTCATTGAAACCGTTAAAAATTGCAACATCTTTTATATATTCTAACTCTTTATAATATCTAGTAGTAGTTAAAGGTGTATTCAAAAGTCTGAATATTAATGAATTGAAAACAGCTCTTTTTTGTTCAGCTGGATGAAACGAGTCATTTACTATGTATCTATCAGTATGAGTCGGTTTTCTATATATATCAAATTCTAAATTGACATTATTTCTGATGACTAATAAATCTAGGAAAGCAAGTTTTTTATCCAGTTCTATTTCGTGAGTAAACTTTATACTAGGGTAAATATTATTGATTTTGTTCATAAAAACATTTAGGTTTTCTTTTTTGCTAAAAACAGCAAAGACATCATCAACATATCTTATCCATACTCTTGGAAAATAACTAAATGATTGTTTTGCAAATTGTTCGAAATGGCTCATAAAAATATTAGCTACCAGGCAAGATAGTGGATTACCCATATTTACACCATCTGTTTGTGCATAGTATTTATTGTTGAACGAGAATATATTCTGATTCATGCAGATTTTGATAAGTTCCATATATTCTTTTGTTTCATTTTTGGGTATATTGATGTTATAAAGCCATTCTTCGATTAATTCAATGGATGTGTTTATGGGGACATTAGGATAAAGGCTGACAACATCAAACGACACCATATATTCATCATCATCTAAGGTTAAATCTTTTACTAACTTTATGAATTCATACCTATTTTTAATAGACAGTGTTTCTGGTTGTTGGAAAGAAGATAGCTTTTTCTGAAGCCATTTGGCTATATGGTAGTTTGGTGAGTTAACAGAAGATACGATTGGGCGCATCGGATTGCCAGTTTTATGAATTTTAGGCAAACAATATAACTTAGGAAGAGAAGGATTCGATAAAATCAAGTTCTTTTTAAGTTCCGGTGAAATAATTGAAGTACATCGTTTAAGAGTATCAACTGTACTTGCTATATATCTACTTAGTGGGTTGTATGGGTAAGGTTTATATGGTCCATTATCAATCATACTTTGGACTTTTTGAAAGTACTCTGTTTTGTTTAAAATTACTATTGAATTACCTTTATCGGCTTTTAAATAGAAAACATCCTTTTCTTTTAGTGAGGTCATGATCTTGGATTCATAGTTATAGGTATTAGTATGATAGTTTTTGCTATTATATCTTTGTTCAAAAATGGCTTTAGATATATCATACCTTATATCATTCTTCGTTTGTTGACTTTCATATTGAATATGGGTTTCAATATCAATCACTAAAGACTTGATGTCATTTTTATCATCTCGAATATTGTAGTTTAAACCTTTGCTTAGAAGGTGTAATTCATCAGGTGTAAATATTACGGTGGAAAGGTTATGAACTAAACATTGAGACTCAAGATCATTTTTAGTTTTTCGTTTGAATAAATTTTGCGGCTGTTCGGGTTTCTGTGTGTCAATAAGTGATTTTAATTTCTTTTCCAATTTCAACTTCTTGTTCACTATCTTTCTGTCAATACTTAATAGTATATTCTCATATTTTTCATTAAATACATCATAGTCATAAATAGATAAAGCTTTGATTATTTCTATTATTTCTAAAATCTTAAACTCTAGACTGATTAATTTAATTACAAAAAAGTCAACATAATTTTTACTTTTTTCTCTTTGATTATCTCACATGTTTTTCTCAGCATTTAAATTTTGTTGAATAGTCAGATGTTTTTCATTTATATATTTTTCTAATTGTAAAAAATAATAATTTTATTTACACATAACCTGAAGATGGAAGCTTTGCTTTCGAAAACGTTTGTGTTGTAATAAATTTTATATTGGATTTACGATCTATGAATTGTATTATCTTATACTATTTCCAATATTTGCTCATATACGTTTTATTAATGTATATTTTATTTAGTTAAAAATTGTAATTCCAGCATGATGAATACATTAGGAGTAAGTAAAATAAGCAATTTGACATTCTGGTTTACATAGAACAATCGCTACACACTGTGGTGCTTATTAATGAGTAGTTTGACATTGTGGTATACATAGAACAATCGGTACACACTGTGGTGGTTATTAATGAGCAGTTTGACATTGTGGTTTACATAGAACAATCGCTACACACTGTGGTGCTTATTAATGAGCTGTTTGACATTGTGGGTTACATAGAACAATCGCTACACACTGTGGTGCTTATTAATGAGCAGTTTGACATTCTGGTTTACATAGAACAATCGCTAAACACATGATCTTCTAATTAATAAATTGTTAAATAATTCCTACACAGGACGTCTGGGAACTTCTAGGGCAGAAATTAGAATTTTTCCAGGGTTGTGACCGGAGCCAATCGATTTTTCGTTGTCGGAAACCCCCCAAAACAATACAAAATTAAAAATCCTTGAAGTAAAAAAAATTTCATCCGGACGCGGCTTTTTTTAGATAGTAAGATAAAATAAATAATGTGAAATCTATGGCAAATATCATCCCTCATGTTACATATGTTTATGTGTTCCACTACATCTATGTACTAACATGAACAAATGCCCTTTCCCAGTTAAAAATGTGCTGCAAATTGTATTAGGTGATGAATGCATTGGTCTAATTTTTTAAACTAGTATGTGCACATAATACTTTGAAAATGTCATACAATTTATACAACCCAACTAAATAAAAGTATAGATAGTACATATTTTTTTTTTAATAACTTACTAAAGAATTTATATATTTAGTCAATGTAACAACATTGTATTTGTATATAAATATATATATATATCTGTGCTTCCTAAGAAAGCAAGACAGTTTCAAAAAGTTTTATGGTTGTTTTATTTATTTAAATAAAACAAAAAATAAATAAAATAAAAAGGTTGACGTTTTTGGTCGTCAATGTGTTTAAATCTCCTTGATGAATTGTGGCTCTACTGTTCCAAATGTCAGCAATGCCCTGGAATATCATTAAAACCAAACCAACTTTCCATACAAATTGTATTTAATGCTCAATTTATAAGATTCATAATACAGTAAAACATAAATGTTTATCGAATGCTGATGAAGTTAGTTAAAGAACAATGAGACTATCTTCTTAGTATTTTCACGCTAACTGCAGGAAAATTTCACTTTATACCCTTACAATATACATTACTTTTTAATTTTTGCCGTTTTATTTAACTTTAAAATTTTCCCATCTCTACATTATGTGTTTAGCGTCTCTTTCTGCATCACTGGAAAATTGTTTAATATGGTTTCAGCTACACAATTGGAGTTTTCATATATATATTGATCAAATCTCTGTAATGTAGAAAGAGCTGATTAAGTGTTTATTTTAAGTTATAGTTGCTGTTTTACTTTTATAACTTTCATTTAAAATAAAAATACAAAAAGACGGGGTTTTTCCTAAAGAATGAAATAATAATATTGTTTTCCATCATGAACTTAATTCATATTACTAATATTAATGATATTTTAAATCAGTTTACTAGATGTGCATGTTTTACTACGTGAAAAAATAACTTTCTATTTTTTTTCTTTTCTAGAAGATTTACTTTTTAACCTTACTCCGCCTGTTCCCCATAGACTATTGATCTGTACACAGAAATCATTCCAACAGGGTAAGGGAGAACATTGTGTATAAATGAGGGAGTTTGTACGGAACATATAATCAGATTATTTGGAATCCAGAACATACTTAACTATTTGGGTACACTAATGATTATTATGATCATTATTTCATTTGTGTATATTGATGAGAGTTGATGTTGACAAGAAGCCCTTACAGCTGTGTACATGAATCACTGAAATCAAAAACTGTGTATATCATTTTATGGAATATTCTGTAATATTATTTATAGGTTTTTAAATTTGAGAAAAAAATAAACCTTAACGATTGTTCACAGGATGAAATATTCTACTGTCTCTGTGTTAAAATGATGTGCACCCAAATTTAAATATTGTTTGCAAAGAAACTAAAATGCCTATGAAAAATCTAATCACACCATTGTTATCCTAGTGTAATCATACGTTATACCATTTGAATGTTTATTTTACTGAGTATTATAGATGTTATCTTAGTTGCAACAAAAAAAAGTACTGGAATTTCAACTAGTTATCACAGTGCATCAACATACATTTTTATTACTTGTAATAAAAAATATTTTGGTAAAAAGCTGATAGTGAATCACATTATATTTTAATATGTGGTTGACATTTTGTGGATTTCATAATTTTAACTTTGCAAGGAAAAGTTTCTTATCAATTTCCTGAAAGTTTTTTTGGCTTCTGAAGGTTGTAAAATTAATTACTTGGTCACGTTGTAATCCTTGTGAAATGTAAGGTTACGATACACTACTTTTATATGCATTGGTAAATGCAGTTATTTCATGTTGATTTAAATGTTTAATGCGTTAACTTTTAAAGTAAATGCAGCAGAAGAAAATCGCTGCATTTACTTATCCATATAAAAGTAATGTATCGTAACTATACATGACAGGATTACGTCACCAAGTAATTAATTTTACGATCTCCAGAAGCCAAGAAACGTTGTTTCAGAAAATTTATAAGATATTTTTTTTCTTAAATACAGAAATTTACAAATACATTATAGAAAACACTCCTGTCAACCACATATTAAAATATAAATACGATAAATTATCGGGTTTTCGAGTAATGAAAGTGTAAAATTTATTCGCAATAAAAACTAGTCAAAAGTACGATTCTTTTTGGTTCCAAGTAGAATAGTACAATTTTAATGCACAACTAGACGAGTGAATCAATGGTATGGACATACACCTCTCAGTTTCTCAGTAAACAACCTTCAAACTTAGGGAGACATAATTTATGCGCCAACTAGTAGTAGGCCTAAATATTGGTCAACTGAAGATATATTTCTCCTCAACAATATATCATGTATATTACAACTAACTCTCTTCGTCAAATATTCCTTACTGAAATTGAACACTTTAGTATTTGTGAGTTTGTGAACACTTATTTATTTATATTACAATAAACCTGTTTTGGGTGACGTTAAATCGTTTCTAATTTATACTAATATGTAATATGCTGATTAAGATATTGTTTATTTTTTTTTATTTATTTATTGAAAAACAGATATATATATATTCTGTTTTTCAACTGATGATAGTCTTACGAGACTGAAATCGATCTTGAAAATTAAAAACACCAAAAAGATTGCTAAGTGTTATTATTTTTATATACAGTATATAAATATATTAAGCAATCTATAAGCTACAAATGTCAAACAATATTGTTTATATTATAATTTAAACATATAACCATTTCCCATTACAAAACTATCCTTTAACCCAAATTTATTTTTACTTAATTAAGATTATTTTTATATTTGATTATAAATGTTGAACACGAGATAGTGACATCACATTTTAAAACACAGTGAAAAATGTAAATGAAACAAAACCCAATAATTTTATATTTATAACCACATAGGATTATAATATTCTTATAATAATCTAATAATTATATTAAAATAACATTAAGAATAGGAAGAATTTTCACTAAAAAACATTTTATTTTGAGATACCGATCTTTTACAATAACAGAAAAGTCCCTTTTAGTAATCAAGCTTGTTTTCACATTTACTGTATGTTGCTGTTTTAGAATATGATAACCTTTGAACCATATTTCCAACTTCCAGGTCTCCTGCCCACACATACTCGCGCGGTGCTAATGAATGTGTGTGGATTCTCTTTGATGTCACATATCTCTAATCACGTAAGTACGAATTTATTTTTACAGTAAAATATGCTGAGATTCATGTTGATAAACCACAGGTAAAATTTAAGAAACATTCTATATATACACATACCATATATATTATAAAACTGAATAATGCTGTCTACTAAATCTATAGCTGCATGCTTCTAAATATTTGATACTCATTCCAACCAACATTGAAAACATATTGGTTGAAAAACATCAGCTTCAGTCTCATGTTTTGTTACCTTTCTGGTACCCTTATGGTAAAATTAAAATACATTTTCTTTGATTAATTTTTTAGCTTAGTTGTTTAAAATGTCACAATCAACTTTTGAACTTTAAAATAATTTAATTTACACCTCGGAATCAAATTATTTCCGAATTGTAGCTTAAAACTATCAAATATGTGAACTAATTTACACGTGGGATAGTTCACGTGTATATTACATTCATGTCCTTAATCATATTTAGAGTTTATTTATGCTTAAAGTGTCGTGTAATACATAGTTTATTATTTTTATTCAGAGGATTATAAAAAAAATTATTTCAATGATCTATACAGTACCCTAAATAGAATTAAATTATTGTTTAATCACATCTAGAAATATAACAGGATTTTAAATACAAACAAAAGTAAGGATTGAAGCATTACTTACTTAAGCAATACATGCTTAAATAGTATAAACTATCAGACTAGAATTAGTGAGATTTGTTAAATCTCTTAGGTAATTGTTCAACCAGTGTCCTATATTCTAACACAGAGCCATGTATGTTTAGTTACTGGACTATGAAAACAGATTTAGAGATATTTATTCCATATAAATAATAAACATACACAATAGATAAAGTTAATTAGTGGAAAAACTGCAAAATAATAAAAATATTAAATGAAGGGAAAAGGAAGGAGATCGTGGTAGGATAGCGCAATAAACCAAGTAAATATCTTTGTATCATAAGAAACTTTTAAATATATATTTTGAATAATCTTGTTTACAAACATAAACAATTATTAATGAAAATATAAAGTGAAACAAAGTTCAGAAAATATGAAAAAGGCAGTGAAAGTTAAAGCCTTTGTATCATATTGTAAATGGTAAGATACTTTCAACACAGTAATAACCAAATATAAAATAATAAATATACCAAAAATGAAACTAAAATAATTAGTGGCTGCATCCTGTTTAAATCTGTAGTACTTCAGATTAAAACATTCACTTGTTCGTGGACCAACAGGAACAGTGACGATAGTGATCAGTTCGTCATTTATCATACAAACTAAAGTTGTTTGGAAATGGAAGCTTGATTTTTCTGATAAAACTGACAGTGCTTAGCCTATAAAATCGATTGTGACTATAAGTTACTTTAGGAATTTTTAAAAATTAAGTTTTCACACATTTCTGCGCTACAGTGGAACCTCAATAACACAAAATCCTCGATAGTACAAATTGCTTCATATCCTCTTGAACCTCCCATAGCAATCAATGTTAAAATAACCTTTATAACACGAATAATACGGACAAACTAACTCACTAACAAAAATTTTATTCAACTTTTAAGACAACGAAAGCACGAAATCAAAACCTTCATAACACGAATATGAATAGCCAAACACCTCTATACTACGAATCCAACCTCTGTAAAACGAAGTTCCTTGGTCAAAACCTCAGTAATATGAAGGAATATTTCCATTTTATTCGCATCAAAACCTGAAGCCTGAATTCCGTTTGGAATGATTACTGGTACAAAACTGATCTGGAATATCAGTGCAGATTTGTAACTGAGTTTACATACAGTAGTTTGGTTTGTTGTGCAGTGCCGTTCTGTGTAATCTATTATGCGTATTTTAAGGCGAATATGATGATGATATGACTAGTTATAGTTTATCTCTAGTGTGAGTCCTTATGTGCTGTGTCAAAGCTGACTTATGTGCGGTTCTATACGGGCACAGGTTACAACTGAATGGTTTATCTCCAGTATGAGTCCTTATGTGCCGTATCAAGGCTGACTTACGCGCGGTTCTATACGGGCACAGGTTACAACGGAATGGTTTGTTTCCATTGTGAGTCCTTATGTGCTGTATCAAGGCTGACTTACGTGCGGTTCTATACGGGCACAGGTTACAACTGAATGGTTTATCTCCAGTGTGAGTCCTTATGTGCCGTATCAAGGCTGACTTACGTGGGGTTCTATATGGGCACAGGTTACAACTGAATGGTTTCTCTCCAGTGTGAGTCCTTATGTGCCTTAATAAAGTTGACTTATCAGTAGTTCTATATGGGCAATGGTCACAACTGAGTGGTTTATCTCAAGTGTGAGTCCTTATGTGCCGTATCAAGGTTGACTTACGTGCGGTTCTATACGGGCACAGGTTACAACTGAATGGTTTCTCTCCAGTGTGAGTCCTTATGTGCCTTAATAAAGTTGACTTATCAGTAGTTCTATATGGGCAATGGTTACAACTGAATGGTTTATCTCCATTGTGAGTCCTTATATGCTGTGTCAAGGCTGACTTATGTGCGGTTCTATACGGGCACAGGTTACAACTGAATGGTTTATCTCCAGTGTGAGTCCTTATGTGCCGTATCAAGGCTGACTTACGCGCGGTTCTATACGGGCACAGGTTACAACGGAATGGTTTGTTTCCATTGTGAGCCCTTATGTGCTGTAACAAATTTGACTTATCAGTAGTTCTATATGGGCAATGGTCAAAACTGAGTGGTTTATCTCCAGTGTGAGTCCTTATGTGCCGTATCAAGGCTGACTTACGTGCGGTTCTATACGGGCACAGGTTACAACTGAATGGTTTCTCTCCAGTGTGAGTCCTTATGTGCATTAATAAAGTTGACTTATCAGTAGTTCTATATGGGCAATGGTCACAACTGAGTGGTTTATCTCCAGTGTGAGTCCTTATGTGCCGTATCAAGGTTGACTTACGTGCGGTTCTATACGGGCACAGGTTACAACTGAATGGTTTCTCTCCAGTGTGAGTCCTTATGTGCCTTAATAAAGTTGACTTATCAGTAGTTCTATATGGGCAATGGTCACAACTGAATGGTTTATCTCCAGTGTGAGTCCTTATGTGATGTAACAAATTTGACTTACTAATAGTTCTATATGGGCACTGGTCACAACTGAATGGTTTATCTCCATTGTGAGTCCTTATATGCTGTGTCAAGGCTGACTTATGTGCGGTTCTATACAGGCACAGGTTACAACTGAATGGTTTATCTCCAGTGTGAGCCCTTATGTGCTGTAACAAATTTGACTTATCAGTAGTTCTATATGGGCAATGGTCACAACTGAGTGGTTTATCTCCAGTGTGAGTCCTTATGTGTCGTATCAAGGCTGACTTACGTGCGGTTCTATACGGGCACAGGTTACAACTGAATGGTTTATCTCCAGTGTGAGTCCTTATATGCTGTGTCAAGTCTGACTTATGTGCGGTTATATATGGGCAATGGTTACAACTGAATGGTTTCTCTCCATTGTGAGTCCTTATGTGTCGTATCAACTTTGACTTAGCAGTAGTTCTATATGGGCAATGGTTACAACCGAATGGTTTCTCTCCATTGTGAGTCCTTATGTGCTGTAACAAATTTGACTTACTAATAGTTCTATATGGGCACTGGTCACAACTGAATGGTTTCTCTCCAGTGTGAGTCCTTATGTGTAGTATCAACTTTGACTTAGCAGTAGTTCTATATGGGCAATGGTCACAACTGATTGTCTTCTCTCTAGGACGCGTTTTCTTGTTTATTATAACTTTCTTTCTTTTAGCTTTATAACTATATCCATTAAAACTATAGCCTTCACTGTTTATATGGGCAACACTTAAGGAGTTGTCTTCTACCAGGTTGGCTGACGACAATAGGCTGGTGTATTTTACCTGTAACATATAAATTTTATATTTGTTTTAAAAGCATATTGTTTTTAATACATTCACATTAATTTGTTTATTCAGGCGTAATTAAAATATAAATTATGTATAAAGTGATTAAAGTCAACTTATTTTAGAAAGGAAAATGTTTAGCCAGGTACATTAAACTCAGATTAATACTTTCTTAATTATCATTGGGAGTGGTTTGTGATTTCTCTGGTTAGGATGGTAAATGGTGAATAAATTTTACTGATATGGATTACTTTAATATTTGTATTTTTTTGTTTATACTGTATTTAAGGTTATTGGATAATGTTTCCTTGTTCGTTATTAAGAAAAATAAAATAAACTAATTTAGAAGGAAAACAGATAACACAGAAAATTAGTCCCACTGAGACCATTGACTGGCAGTATATGAAGATCCAGGCTTGGTACAAATGTTAGCTATATTCAACCATTATGACAAATTGTGTTGACAAATATTTCACCTGTTGTACTCAATATCAATATATATATTTTAAATACTAGTCAGTCTACTTAAAACATTGCAAGTTGTTATTTACTGTATACTATCTTGTTATGGTGTAGTATAGTTATTTTTAACAGAGTTTATTATTGTTGGTAATTATTAATATTTATGATTATTTAAAGTTGTTATGTTATTTATTTTTATGTGTTTGTTTATTAATGTTATTTAGTATTTATATTTTCACTGTTAGTTAATGAATGACACTGGACTGGGCTGAAATATGTTGGACTTTGAATATTTAATTGCATGTCTCTTTTACTGGTGTATTTCCTGATAATTTTAAATTAACAAAAAAATTTCCACAACATAAATCTAATAATATAACAGATAAAATTGTCCAATTGCTTTATTAAGTGTTTTCTCAAAGGTATTGGAACGCATAGTGAAGGATCAGTTGGATTTATATTTACAAAACAACCAAATATTAAGTGAGTGTCAGTATGGATTCAGACAGGATAGTTGTATAAATGATCTTCTGTTTGATATTAATAAACAATTAAATAACATTTCAAAGAATAACAGATGTATGCTAGTATTTTTGGATTTAATGAGGGCCTTTGACTCTGGACGCAACATTATGTTGAATAAGTTAGATATGATTAGGGTCCGTGACACTGCACTGTTGTGGTTCCGGAGTTATTTGAGTGGTAGGAGACAGGTAGTGTCCATTTGTGGAAGGAATAGTGACCCTTACCCTATTGAATATGGCGTGATTTTAGGGCCTATTTTATTTTTTAATTCATATAAATATTATTGCGAAAATTCAATTGGACGGGAAATTGTTTCTTTTTGTGGATGACTACCTGCTATTTCTGTCTGGAAAAAGTTGGCGAGAAGTACAAACAAAAGCAATGAGCAATTTGATGATTTTGAAAAGGTGGTTTGATCATAATGTTTATTGAATGTTTCTAAAACAACATTTTTACCCATATCATTGAATTTTATTTCAGATTATAATTTTGATGATTTTAAAATTCATCAACGCGGTAGTCATTTAAAAGTATCTTGTGATTGTAAAGTATTGAGCGTGTAAATTATTATAAATATCTGAGTGTTAATTTCGACTACTACCTAAAATGGACTGATCATGTAACTTATATTCAAACAACTTTTAGAAAATATATCTACGCTTTTAGAAGATTAGGTGATATTTTGGGGGAGAGGAATTTAATTTAAATTTATTTATGATTTGACAGTACATTTTGCTTACATTAAGTCACTCTTGCCTTTTGGTAACATTTCTTGCGGAGGTGCAACAAATTCAGTTATGGAACCTCTTTTCATCATGCAAAAAAGTATATTGAAAGCAGGGCTAAAGAAAGCTAAGAGATATGCTACTGACATTCTTTTTCATGAAACATCACTTCTTTCCTTATGCCAGTTGTACATAAAGCACCTTTTAATTCATATTTACAAACATTTCCAAGACATATTCAGCTAATTCACATTCTTATAATACCAGGCACACAGGAAATGTCAGGATATATGTTTTATGATTCGAAAACGTGTTTTCTAAAACAAATTCATTTTATATTTAAAATGTTTTGTTTAGAAATATAAATAGGCATTTAAAACACTTTAACTTGTTTAAATAAAGCTCAATTTCAGTATTTCATTATAAAGTTAACAATCTTTCATTGGACATTGGACTTGAGAAGGCCGAGACCCTAATCGTGTCAGAGTATGGTCAGGCGTGACCTGTAAAATAATTACAAAAACCTTTATAATTATAAAATAAAAGATAATTGGCTGTCATATGAAGATCATCCCTATCAAAATTTCTTTTGATCTGACCACAGTTAAATGAATTAATCTTGTTTAATTAACTTTTTCAGGAGTAAAGACGTCATATGACGTCCCAATTGTCATGACTGAAAGGAGTATTAGGGATGAAAACAAAATGTTGTAGAGGAGTAAAAATTAAATTTAGAAAAACGATTCAATCTTGTTTATTAGAGTACACAATAATGTATAATATAAAACTAATAAATAATATTTTTCAGTATAGCTATTCAGATTGAATAAATATATTATACGTAGCTGTATAGCTGACAAACAACTGAGAGAATATGAGTGAAATGTGCGCCAAACATTATATCAGCTGAATGCCAGATGACAACGTGCAGGAACCTAATCAGTTTAGGGATAGAGGAAAAATGAAGGTTACCACCAAAAAGGTGAGCACATCAAAAGTTGTTTTTGCCTGTAACAGTTACAACTGGTGTAATGTGTTAGCAATACGCTTAATTAATTAAATAAATTAAATAATTGGACCATTACAGAAGACGTCTCATGACACCCTTACTCATTTAGGCCAATTTATAAAAAGATGTTAGATGACATCTTTACTCAATTTAGCTAATATAATGCATTCCTGAAAGTGTTAAGATATTATTAAGCTATAAGCTGTGGTATTGACCCATCCACCCAACCTACAGACAGTGGTATTGACCCACGCACAATACATAGTTATTTGAGTAATTACAAAAATACCTCACCTCATATTTTCATCCCAGTTATTTACATAATTCTCATTTGTAAGTCTAAATCATTAAAAAAGCATTAAAATATAAAACCAATTTTAATTAGAAAGAAGACCATCAGTAGAAAATAAATAGACAAAAAAAGGCAAGTATGGTGTAGTACACTAAATAAAACACAATGCCAAAGAAAGGGTATAATGTAGAATCAAAATCATCACAAATTAAATATTTTCATCATCATCAAATTTGAAGTCTGGGTCTTCATCAATATAGACTGTTTTAAATATCCTAACTAGCTGATGTTATTGGGCACTCATTTGGGTTAATTAGAGACATAACTACAGTGTTTCTACATAATGTCCAGTCGGCTATGGACTGGACAGATTGTAGATTACATCAGAACTCAACTGAGCTTTATGGAAAGACTGTGGTGTTAATTTGAGGGTAGGATGGTGGACGTGTCTTAATGTTGTTGTTTATTTAGATCATTACATCATCGTATGATATGACAAATATAAATATGGATTATGTTAATATTATTAGATATATGATCTATGTACTACAGTCAGTAAAGTCAGATCTACAAGGTTTAGTTTCAGTGTTGGATTGCAATAATTCATGGTCATATTATGATAAGTTTTTTATTGTAATGTTTACATCAAGATTGCAGATTAAAACTTGCTTCTACTGGGTGATCTTATCGTACTTAAGATTCCTGAATGTTCACTGTTGTATGAGCTGATTATGGTGCCAAAGTAACTAAAATCGTTAAATTGCTCAAAATTCTATCTCAACCAGGCACTATTATCAGATTCCTCTAGTTAAGGAATCGAGGCATGTCACCAGCTTCTGTGTTGCTGAGAACCTGTATCAGTTCACTCATATTCCTATGGGCTTAGCTTTGGAAGCCCAGACCTTAACCAGGCTTTTGGATTCCATCTTTCACAATGTGAAATTCAACTACGTCTTCAACTATCTTGACAACATTCTTGTCTACAGCGAAAAATTTCAGGAACATTTAGAACATCTGGAGGAAGTTCTGAAGCTCCTCCGCAGCGCTGGCCTTACCGTCAACCCTTACAAAGTCACCTTCACAAAACCTGAAATTTCCTTCTCAGGTTATCTGATCTCCTCTTAGGGTGTCTGCATTGATCTTGCTAGAACACAGGGTATCCAGGATTTTCCTCCTCCCAACCCCCGCCCACACATACAGTGGTATTTATCCACCCGCCCACCCATACACTTACAGTGGTATTGACCCACCCGCCCCCCATACACATAGTATTTACCCACCCGCCTACCCATACATGTGCAGTGATATTGACCCATCCGCCCACCCATACACGTACAGCGGCATTTACCCACCCACCTACCCATACACGTACAGTGGTATTGACCCACCCGCTCACCCATACACGTACAGCAGCATTATGCCAAGGATGTGGTCCTGTTGTGGGAATGGTGAACTTCTATCTGCATTTCATCCCCAACTTGGCTGAGCTTACTGCCCCTTTGAATGAGTTGAGGAAGAAGGGTGCAAAGTTTGTTTGGGGGCAAGCTCAGCAGATATCCTTTGATGCTTTGAAGGAAGCCATTATGCAGCCTCCAGTTCTGCGGATGCCGGCAAAGTTCATCTTGCAGACTGATGCCTCCTCCTCTGCTATTGCTGCGGTGTTGTCCCATTATATATATAATAATATAACAATAGGCTGCCAAACAATAAGTGTTTGGCAGCCTATTGCTTTTGCATCTCGTACTTTGATTCGTCAAGGAAAGAAAGCTTCTTCTATCTATGTGCTAGGTTTCTGTAACATACAGAGTTTTTGTTTGAGAGTGACAATCAAGTGCTCTCTTGGTTTCTCGCTCATCCTAGACAGCTTGGGAAAGTGGTCGCTGGGTAGTTAAGATTTCAGCCTTTAAATTTTAAGTTCAGCATATGTGTGGCACTCAGAATTTCATAGCAGATGCTCTGTCCCGCATGTATCATGAACCCAGCGACCCTTCAACTGAAGTAGGCAGCTGCTGTGGGGCTGTGCTACTTGACTTTCCTTTGGCTTTTGACAGTCTGCTTCTCCATCAACAGCAAGATCCGGAGCTGTCTGTTTTCTTGTGTGAGCTCCAAGAAGGAGGAACCCACCCTCCCTATTTTCTGTCAAAAGGGACTCTTCTGTTGGCCTCGCCGTGGTGGAGGACCCAAGGTTGTGCTGCCGAACATCCTGGTCCCGATGGTCTTTAACTAATTTAACAACTCTCCTGTGAGTGGTCACTAAGGAATTCACAAGACCATCGCTAAGATTTGCCAGGACTTAATCTGGAAGGGTATGGACCGGGATATTGCTAAGAGGATAGTACGGGCTTGTCACTTTTGCTCTCTTAGCAAAACCAGTCAGAATGCGAAGTTGGGGTTGTTATCTTCTGAAGTGGTGGTACGTCCCTTTGAGAAGGTTTTCATCAACAACGTGGGTCCTTTCCCACGTAGAGCAAGTCAGGTAACTCTCACCTACTTGTTTGTGTTGATGCCTTCTCAAAGTTTTGTTGGATTTTTCCCCTTCGTAGTGCTACGGCTCAGCTCACCATCTGTGCACTCAAGTCCCAGCTTCTTAAGCACTTTGGTATACCCGCCACTATTAGGGAATTTCCTTTTTTGGTCCTTATCAATGACCAGCCTTTTAACTTCCCAATAATGTCCATTCTATATGCAGATGACACCACTTTCCTTTATGCCAACAAAGATTTCAATATTGTCAAAGACCAACTCACAAACTATGTACAACTGGCCAAAACCTAGTTCAATGTAAATAGATTAAATAAAGGTAAATGATAATTAGACTGAGTCCATTTACTTTTCACTTATTAATTATACCCTGTTTGGAAATGGATCTGACTCTGTAAAATTATTGGGCATACAGTAAGGTGACTTGGCAACCGTATATAACTTATTTGTGTAACATGCTTTCTAGAATGTTATACTTGATGAGAAAACTTAAGAACTGTGTTAGTACCGAAGTACTCATTACTACATATTATGGCCTATTTCACTCTCTGTTGTTGTATGGAATTAGGCTATGGGTAATGCCAGTTCCGCCTCCAAAGTATTTGTCATACAAAAGAAAGTAATTAGAATAATGATTGGTTTGTTAGATCAAGAATCTTGTAAAAGTAGCTTTAGGACTCTTCAAATTATGATTGTGCCCTCACTGTATATTTTTTATAATTTATTTATTATATGTTAGAAATAATCTTGATAGCTTAAATAATACGTCAGATAATCATTCATATAGGACTAGGAATAAACATAATATTGTACCCCCTTTCAATAGGCTCAGTAAATCATTACGCAGCCAAGGGTATCAGCTGTATATTTTTTATAATAAATTATCTCTCTGTGTTAGGCACCTTAGTGTACCTGCTTTTTAAAAAATACTTGCTAAGTGGTTTAAGGTAATGTCCTTTTACTCTACAGATGAGAATATGAATTTTAATATACTGTTACCTCTTAAGTAGGCTAGCTTTTTGTATTGTATTTGTAAGGTTACTATTGTAAAACGTTGACATAGCTTGTAGCACCGATTGTGTGTATAATGTCAAATAAATTATTTAATTTCATTATTATCGATGCTTCACGTTACTTTTGACGCATCGACATTTTGATTAGTTCTGAATCAAATCGCATCGATGTTTCTATGAATTTAGATGCATATCACACTCCTAGTTACGGCTAACAAAAAATTCTGGCCAGAATTAGAATTTAATAAGGGCTTTCTCGAATTCTGAAAAGGGGAGAAATCGATAGTTTTGTTGTTTTTTTTACCTAACGAATAGCATAAAACAAGACTCATATCTGTAAGTTAAGTAGTTTTATATAAAAAAAAAAAAAACTCCTTAAAGCTTAAAAAATAAATAAATAAAACAATGTAAACACAAAATCTAGCTACTAGGGAAGAATCAAACACACAATGCTGCTAGGTCAGCTGCTGCAGATCGAGTCACCAGCAGTCTGACATGTAGTTCAAGCTTGCAATACAGTCCAGCTGTAGCTTTGTTTTGTTTCTGCCAGGAATATAATTATTAATTTACGGCATAACCCCTTATATCTTCTCCCAAACCTAAATTAAATTTTACATAATTGAATACAATATTTCTTGCTTAGGAAACAAAATACCCAATGATGTCTATAGCCATTTGCCATGGCATGGCCACATACGATAACTGAAGTGCAACAGTAAACATTTGCCGTGTGCAAAAGTTTAAGAATGATCACACAAGATTTTTGGTTATAGTATCATTTCATTATACCATTATACATTTTAATGAGTTAAAACATTAGTAAAACTGCACATAGTAAAACTGTAATTTTGTGATTAGTAATAATTTTTATATTCAGTATTTTAAATATTTATTTTTACTAATTAATATCTTAGTTAAGTTTACCTTTCGTAGTATTGGTTTCTCATCAACAGAGTTCTCTTCTTCTTTTATATGTTTTAAATCCACCTTTATACTGTCTTTGTCATCAAAATCAGGAAAGATCTAAACATACGTAAATGAAATCAATTTCATAAAACACAATCTTTACTATTACTCGTCCCTTTCTTGGCATGATATCTGACCATTCTTCCCAAGGTCAAGCCAAAGACATACAGATGTCAACGATACAGCCTTTTGAGTTTCAGAAGGCACACAGTATAGTATGCTCTTCCTTCCTAATAAACTCGCTGCTATGTGGTTTTACACAATATCTAAGATATCCTGAAAAATAAATCGTAATCTTAATCTTAACCAAAAACTGAACCAACTTATTGATGTAAACCACCTATGATGAACGATTGCTTGTACAAGCGAAAAAATCTTGAAGAAATATGATAAGAAGTTGGTGAATTATCAAAATAGTGTTGACATATCACGTTCTCAAACCTGAAAAGTAATCACCTTGAAAAGGTTTAATGAGCTTCAAACATGATCAATTGCAGTTTTATGATATGATAATCTATACAGAAGTGAACAAAAATCATAGAAGAAACTGAGGTTGTAGACGATGCCATTCTTAATGTTACAATCTTCATTCACTACATCTGATTCACTTCTATCAGTCTATCAACTGGCCAAATCTTGTCGAACATGGTTCAGTCAGTTTCTTTCTTTGTTCTTTAAGAGTCCTGCTCTACTTGCATGGTGGCTATGTACTGAACTTATTAATAATGTTACAGACCCACACTTCAACTAATTGGACCTCTGTGAGAGAGTACGGCACTGTACAAGCCAGTCTTAATCCTAGATGTTTGGCAATGGCACATACTCAAATTATATCAGCCCAGTCTTAATACTAGATGTTTGGTAATGGCACACACTCAAATTATACATGCCCAGTCTTAATACTAGATGTTTGGTAATAGCACACACTCAAATTATACAAGCCCAGTCTTAATACTAGATTTTTGGTAATGGCACACACTCAAATTATACATGCCCAGTCTCTATCCTAGATGTTAGGTAATGGCACACACTCAAATTGTACAAGCCCAGTCTTAATACTAGATGTGTGGTAATGGCACACACTCAAATTATACATGCCCAGTCTTAATACTAGATGTTTGGTAATGGCATGCACTCAAATTATACAAGCCCAGTCTTAATACTAGATGTTTGGTAATGGCACACACTCAAATTATACATGCCCAGTGTTAATACTAGATGTTTGGTAATGGCACACACTCAAATTATACCTGCCCAGTCTTAATACTAGATGTTTGGTAATGGCATGCACTCAAATTATACATGCCCAGTCTTAATACTAGATGTTTGGTAATGGCACACACTCAAATTATACCTGCCCAGTCTTAATACTAGATGTTTGGTAATGGCACGCACTCAAAATATAAAAGCCCAATCTTAATACTAGATGTTTGGTAATGGCACACACGCAAACTATACATGCCCAGTCTTGATACTAGATGTTTGGTAATGGCACATACACGAATTATACAAGCTCGGTCTTAATACTAGATGTTTGGTAATGGCACATACTCAAATTATACATGCCCAGTCTTAATACTAGATGTTTGGTAATGGCACACACTCAAATTATACCTGCCCAGTCTTAATACTAGATGTTTGGTAATGGCACGTACTCAAATCATACATGCCCAGTCTTAATCCTAGATGTTAGGTAATGGCACATACTCAAATTATACAAGCCAGTCTTAATACTAGATGTTTGGTAATGGCACACACTCAAATTATACAAGCCAAGTCTTAATACTAGATGTTTGGTAATGGCACACACTCAAATTATACATGCCAGTCTTAGTACTAGATGATTGGTAATGGCACACACTCAAATTATACATGCCCAGTCTTAATACTAGATGTTTGGTAATGGCCACACACTCAAATTATACAAGCCCAGTCTTAATACTAGATGGTTGGTAATGACACACACTCAAATTATACATGCCCAGTTCTAATACTAAATGTTTGGTAATGGCACACACTCAAATTATACCTGCCCAGTCTTAATACTAGATGTTTGGTAATGGCACGTACTCAAATTATACAAGTCCAGTCTTAATACTAGATGTTTGGTAATGGCAAACACTCAAATTATACAAGCCCAGTCTTAATACTAGATGTTTGGTAATGGCACGTACTCAAATTATACAAGCCCAGACTTAATACTAGATGTTTGGTAATGGCACAAACTCAAATCATACATGCCCAGTCTTAATCCTAGATGTTAGGTAATGGCACATACTCAAATTATACAAGCCCAGTCTTAATACTAGATGTTTGGTAATGGCACACACTCAAATTATACAAGCCAAGTCTTAATACTAGATGTTTGGTAATGGCACACACTCAAATTATACATGCCCAGTCTTAGTACTAGATGATTGGTAATGGCACACACTCAAATTATACATGCCCAGTCTTAATACTAGATGTTTGGTAATGGCACACACTCAAATTATACAAGCCCAGTCTTAATACTAGATGTTTGGTAATGGCACACACTCAAATTATACATGCCCAGTCTTAATACTAAATGTTTGGTAATGGCACACACTCAAATTATACAAGCCCAGTCTTAATACTAGATGTTAGGTAATGGCACACACTCAAATTATACATGCCCAGTCTTAATACTAAATGTTTGGTAATGGCACACACTCAAATTATACAAGCCCAGTCTTAATACTAGATGTTAGGTAATGGCACACACTCAAATTATACATGCCCAGTCTTAATACTAGATGTTTGGTAATGGCACACACTCAAATTATACAAGCTCAGTCTTAATACTAGATATTTGGTAATGGCACACTCAAATTATACATGCCCAGTCTTAATACTAAATGTTTGGTAATGGCACACACTCAAATTATACATGCCCAGTCTTAATACTAGATGTTTGGTAATGGCACACACTCAAATTATACATGCCCAGTCTTAATACTAGATGTTTGGTAATGGCACACACTCAAATTATACAAGCCCAGTCTTAATACTAGATGTTTGGTAATGGCACACACTCAAATTATAAATGCCCAGTCTTAATACTAGATGTTTGGTAATGGCACACACTCAAATTATACAAGCCCAGTCTTAATACTAGATGTTTGGTAATGGCACACACTCAAATTATACATGCCCAGTCTTAACCCTGGAGGTGCTTATGTAAAATTCCTTGGAAGTGCTAGTAAAAGTAAAAAATGGAAGTGCTAGCCCCTTGTTCAACGTCAGAAAGACATTTTCTTTTTTAAATTGCATAAAAATTACAAAAAATACCTGAAATGAAACGTTACATATCAAAATGTTCACAATTAAATGGTACATAAAGTTGTAAAGCCAAAAGTTACTTACCATTACCCATTTTCAAGTTGTCCTTTTAAAAGTTGATGGGAAAAAATCTGTTCAAAAAATAATTTTTTTTTCAGTACTTGAGATTTTTTTACAAAATAGTATTCCAAAATTCCAAGATATACAAAATGTTCACAATTTTATGCTGAATAAAACAATATATAACACTATCACTTTATTTACAAAAAAATATTTTTAGTAAAAATAAAACTGTCATGTCGTAACTATCAGAAAAATGTACAGAAAGCCTAACTGCCAGAGGTTATGTTGAAGAATATTCAATGACATTTTTATTTCATGACACTATTCTGTGTTGAGTAGTTTTATATGAAGAATGTACTAGCACAAATAAAGAATAATAGTAACAACTGATTTATATACATATATACAAATTTCCAAATGTAAATAATGTTTATTCAAAATCATTTTCTGGGGCTTTCCTTTTGGAACCTTCCCCTTTTTGCCTCCAAAAGTGCTGCAAATCTTTGTAGCAATCAGGATGGATTCCTGAATTGCAAGCAGGCCACCAAAATCTGCTTTTGGACTTTTTTCCTTTTTGTAGGCAAACTATACATAATCGCAAACCACCAGTAGGATGTCGCTGCAACTTATGACCAATGTCACCTGCTGGTCCTGCTGGAGGAGGAGCTTGTGGTTGAGCCTCCTCAACAACATTATTATCAACAAGGGCTTCAACAATGTCAACAGTAAAATTATACCTATCAAGTGGGATGTCAGTATTGTTTTTATATAGTATGTAGGCATTGAGAAGAGACACGTCTAGAAAGTTTTCAAAAATTTTCATCCAGTACTTTCTTGCTGGCCGGGTTGTCGTTGCATGATATATAGATTTGTCCTTCGAGAACACCACCCATTGACAAGTTATATTCATTGATAAGAACCGGTTTTAGTGCTTCTATGCCACTTTTACTATGTACAATCTGGTTATCTGCAGCAAAAGTGGTGGACAACAAATATACAGGTTTCCTGGCGAGTACTGAGTCGACAAAATGTAAACAAACACTACTAGACAAGGAACGTTCGGAAACAGATTGAGCATAGAGGAATGAATAAAATGGCTTTTCAGCTTTAGTGTAATATATGAAATGAAAGTATCGGACGTTAAATTTTTACGCTACAGCTGTTTTAGCGATCGGCTCGGTCCGAGCCGTTAGCACTTTAGATGGGTGTACGATCGACTCGGTCCAAGCCGTTAGCACTTTTAGAGTTAATACTATATGTTTGGTAATGGCACAAACTCAAATTATACATGCCCAGTCTTAATCCTAGATGTTAGGTAATGGCACATACTCTAATTATACAAGCCCAGTCTTAATACTAGATGTTTGGTAATGGCACATACTCAAATTATACATGCCCAGTCTTAATCCTAGATGTTAGGTAATGGCACATACACGAATTATACAAGCTCAGAATTAATACTAGATGTTTGGTAATGGCATGCACTCAAATTATACAAGCCCCAGTCTTAATACTAGATGTTTGGTAATGGCACGTACTCAAATTATACAAGTCCAGTCTTAATACTAGATGTTTGGTAATTTCACATACTCAAATTATACAAGCCCAGTCTTAATACTAAATGTTTGGTAATGGCACATACTCAATTTATACAAGCCCAGTCTTAATACTAGATGTTTGGTAATGGCACAAGCTCAAATCATACATGCCCAGTCTTAATCCTAGATGTTAGGTAATGGCACACACTCAAATTATACATGCCCAGTCTTAATACTAGATGTTTGGTAATGGCACACAACTCAAATTATACAAGTCCAGTCTTAATACTAGATGTTTGGTAATTTCACATACTCAAATTATACAAGCCCAGTCTTAATACTAAATGTTTTGGTAATGGCACATACTCAATTTATACAAGCCCAGTCTTAATACTAGATGTTTGGTAATGGCACAAGCTCAAATCATACATGCCCAGTCTTAATCCTAGATGTTAGGTAATGGCACACACTCAAATTATACATGCCCAGTCTTAATACTAGATGTTTGGTAATGGCACACACTCAAATTATACAAGTCCAGTCTTAATACTAGATGTTTGGTAATTTCACATACTCAAATTATACAAGCCCAGTCTTAATACTAAATGTTTGGTAATGGCACACACTCAAATTATACATTCCTAGTCTTAATAATATATGTTTAGTATTGGCACATACACGAATTATACAAGCCCAGTCTTAATCCTAGATGTTTTGTAATGGCACAAACTTAAATTATACATGCCCAGTCTTAATCCTAGATGTTTGGTAATGGCACATATTTGAATTATGAGACCATTCTTCCAATCTGCAAGCTCTACAGAAGCAGTGTAAAAAGATGATAATGCACTATCTTATCACAATACTACACAAAATAATACTATATTGTAATTTTGTTGTATTAATAATATTTAATATATTCAGGGTACTCAGTAAATGATAAATATCTTATTAAATTTACCTTTTGTAATATTGGCTTCTCTTCAACAGAGCCATCTTCCTCTGCCAAGCGTTTTAAATCCAATTTAACAGTGTCTTTGTCATCCAAGTCAGGTATCATCTAAACAGACATAAATGAAATCAGTTTTAAAAACACATTCTCTGATAGTACTTCTCCCTATGTGGTATGGTATGAGTGTGACCCGTTTTCCCTAAAACCATGGTATAATTTAATCCTAACAAAGTCGGCAAGCATCTGTTATAGATATGGATGAAAGTTACACTAAATGTTTTTTATCAACGTGGTCCAGCCTGTCATAACTTAGTTTAGATCCGTTATGTTGATGTTCATCAAATAAGCAGCGGCCAACTATCCTATAGCTTGCATACACACTATAACTATACATTTGAATCCTTGTTAAAATCTACGAAAGCCATTGTATACCTTATTATCATGGTTATTTTTAGTTCCAAACTATTTCAATGATTTATTTTCCCCCTTAGTTCTTATGTAAAAGTTTAAAGTCTTTTTTTACCAAACCCTTGCAGGTTTGTAAGTTTTCTAAGATAATATGCTTTGTAATTTATCTTAACTTACCTCTTTTAAGAGTGGTTCCTCTTTAAACAGCCCAAACAGTTCTCGTCCCAAACGTTTAATGAGCACCTTTAAAATGTATTTGTCATCATAGCCTGGAGGTACCTAGGAAAAAAACGACCAATTAAATCTAATGAAACCAATTCAACGAAGAACTGCCTGAGTAACATAGTAATATTTCCATCCTATTATTTATTTCTGATGCAATATCGTCAACTTTATGTACTTCAATAACAAGATTGTTGATTAGTCACCAAAATAATAACATTTTATCTAAAGCATGATTAATCTTTAAAATTTGAGAGTACCAAACCAAGCTCCTCATTAGCCATTTTTGATAGGCTTTCCATATCATACAACTCTATGGGTAGAAATTAGAAAATGGTATAATTTCAAAAATTAAAATAAAAAAATGAATATCAACTATCCATCAACCATAAATGTTAATAGCATAGTATAGAAACAGAAAAAAGATTTACCAGAGATGAATTTATGCAATTCCTATTTTTTATTGTTTTTTTTATTGTTTTTTTTTATGTCAAGTGCAATGAAAAATACAACAATAGCAGAAGTCCTATAAAATAATTTCCACTTTGAAAATATATATATTAACTGTTTTTTTTATATATTTCTCATAACAATAAATGAGAAATATAAAAAACTCTGCTTGATTAGTAATAGTAGGTGATTTTGTTACAAACTTTTTCAGCATAATGGAAAAATCAAACAGAATATTATTAAATTACATCTCTATGGTTATTAGGTAAACCAATTTAATGAACAACAGTCATTAACCACTCTTAAATCAGTTCCTTAGTTGTTTTTTTTTTTTTTTTTGCTTTATCAATGTTGCGACAAAATTGTAACATGTGTGACCTCCGGGTAGAGACTGTGACCGACCAGTAACTGAAACGACAGCTTTGTTGTGTTCCATAGGTTATTTTTTATATTCACCTGAAATATTGCATTTTTAGTTAAGGTATGTAAATAAACACAAATATAAACAATACTGGTTATTATTTTGTATTCATTAAGCTTAAATTTGAGAAAGTAAAAGTATTATTACTTGCGAACAAAAGTATCGGGTTTGAGCTAAACAATCTTGATACAACTAATTATTACAATTTTGTCTTAAATCTGTAATAAATACGATCACCCTTAACAATTAAGGTTCTGGTAGGTAATACATCAACAATTTTGAGAAACATTTACAACTTGATAATCATTTTCGTCAACATAATACATAAATGGGTCAGTGCAGTTTTTAAGAAATGTAACATCAACTTCATTGTTAATTGCATTACTTTGACAAATTTATATGAAATTTTTACTGCTGGATTTCTTAGAAACATTTTAAAATAATAAGAAATTATCCTAAAGCTAATTTATTTATAATAATCTTAGGTGAAAATTCCTTGTCTGAAGACTATTCCTTATCCTGGAAAGGGACATCAAAGAAAGAGTCTTCATTATCCCAAACTTGAGGGTGGGAAGTCCATCAGCATAATTAGATTCCTGCTTATAGTATATGCAGGGGTTCTTTCTCGTCTCATTTCTGAGAAATGTTATAGACATTATGACAGAAAAAACCTATAATAATTTTAATAAAATTCAATATTAAATAAACCATCATAACACAAAAATTCAAATCTTACTTACTTTATCTCTCCATATCCATTCCAAAACCACTTTCCTCACATAAAACACATAAAAAAAAAACACACTCCCCTCCCCCCCTCAATTAATAAAAACCACCATTAATTTCACACTTCAAAATCAACACCCAATAAAACATACAAATCTTCAAATCTCCAAAACCCCTACCACACAACTAAACAAATACTAATCACCCCATACCCCTTCCCAATCATACCACCACTACAAAACTACCTATTAACCCAAAAACCTACACACCCCCCCCTTCCAAACTTTATCCCCCCAATACCATAACCCCACAAACATACAAACCCCCCCTACCCAACCCAATCGAATTCCCAACATAAAAATGACATAACCCACATTATCATCGATTCCGAAACTGCCGTCCATTCGGTCCCCCGCCCCCCCCCCCCTCCTCCCCTCCGCCCCTTTTAGAACATCAGAATATTAATCACTGGCCACCCAACTTAGCCAACCTTCACGTACAGTGAGTGGTACTGCCTACCATCAACCTTACGTACAGTGGAGCCTGTACCACTACCACCCGCCCACACATAACTGTGGTATTGACCCCACCCGCACCCATAAACGTTGAGTGGTATTGGACCAACCGCCCACCACGGAACAGTGTGATTGGTGTGGGGGGTGGGTCGAGTCCTCTGTTCGTGTATGGGACGGGGGGTGGGGTCAGTACCACTGTAACGTGTATGGGTGGGGGGTTTGTATGGGTAAACTCCAATGATACCGTTATATTGTCTTAAAAAGAAATACAGTTGCTTGTATTCTTATGGAAGAAGTGGAGAGTTTAGGTTTGGAGGAAAATCTCATTAGCTGCCTTTAGCAGAATGGGCTTCGTTATGAGCCATATGGCATGAGGCTTGATGATCCAAAACATTCGGAGACAGTTTACAAAACATTTACTGATTTACTTTGCCATCTCTTCTAGAGTATCTGACCCCGGTACTCAATGCCACATGACACTTGGATGCTCCAAAATGTGTTGCTTAAATTTCCTGGTGGTACTTCATGACATAATTTTCAGAAAAATCAATTTGAAAGATAAGTTCATCTTCTTTCAAAGTTTCAATTTTCTTTCTTAACTCAGCATATTGGTATACTGCATAAAATAGATGTTTTTAAAAATCTTTTTTCAATTTTTTGCTAAAAGTTTGATCACTTTTTTTTTTTGATATACATCATTATTTTAGCTTTTACAGTTTTTTTTATATCTTATCTCTTATTTTTTGAAGTTTTATTTAAGTGACTTCTTCCATCAGGTGATATTTCAGTTTTGGAAATTTTCCGTTTGATCCTAAAAATGTACTTCTTTTGCTTAGCAGATGTTACATGTTCTATCATACAATTTTCACTTTGTTACTTCACAAATACACTCTCTTCAAAACCCTCATGGGGTTTTTTTCACTTATGACGTTGTTTTTTAGGGTGGTTCCAAAAGTTCCATGATTGAGTGCCATAATGCAGGTTTCAGTTTCTTTAGTATTATTTATTTAAGTACTTTTGTTGCGTAAATAATATGTTACACCATTTTAGTTTATGCCATGGCACGAAATAAACAACAAAACCAAAAAAACATACGCAGAGTTGGCATTGAAGTCTATTTTGAAAAGATTTCCAATCCTCAGTAAAATAATTTGCTCAAGTCAACCCTAAAACATATTTTTGAAGTCTGGCGTACTCTGTCATTTGTTGCGTGATTTCAATTTGTGATTTTAGATCATTTAGTATAGGATAAAGGAAGTTTTTGATATGTTTTACATTTTTAGATTATATTCAAGAACTATTCATACATTTAGCAGTGTTTTCTCTTGAGCAATAATTCACATGGTTTTATTAGGTTTTTTTTGTTAAATCTACAAAAAAAATGTTTCAAATGGCTCATTAGGAATGATGTTTACCACTTGATAAAAACGTTTTAGAATGGACAACATTGTTTCTCGAAATTTTTATCTATCATCATCGAATAATGGATTTTATAGTTGAAGTCCTTCAGTTCCTAATTACATTTTTATATTTGCTAAACTGTTCATAAACTTGGTTTCTGTCAGATTTGTTTTCCGAAAAATAATAAGATCTTTTCCTTGGGACGCTTTAACAATTATCTGGCAACAATTCCTTACAGATTCATAATTGTTGGTTTGCTATTTTTATTATTCATAAAAATACTGTATTTTTCAATTTTAGTTGTGATGTTATATTGATATACAAAATTAAGTTTTTTTTATAAAACAGCGATTGTTTATTTTAGAATTAAAATTTATAATTTTATTCAAGTAAGACTTTCTGTTCAAACACTGTATCTCTCTTCACCAAGATTAATAAATGATTTATTAAAAAAATATAAAACCTATGGTTCACATTAAATCATATTACCAACAAAATGGAAATTCCAAAGGCAGTCAAATTTGTAGACAATGTCTTTCTTATTGTTACAGTCTTCATTCTCTACATCTTGATCACTTCCTACAGTCTCATCAGCTGGCAAAATCTTTGTCAAACATGGTTCAGTTAGTTTCTTTCTTTGTTCTTTAGGAGTCCTTTGCTCTACTTGGATGGTGGCTTTTAAACAGAAGTTATTTAATATTGTTTACTGACCCCAAACTTCAATTAATGGATGTTGAGAGTGAGGACTGCCACTGTACAAGCCCCATTTTAATTCCTTAGATGTGTGTGTTAATGTATATCAAAATTATGAGACCATTCTTTCAAATTGCCAGATATTTTAGGACAAAATAAAAAATACCAAAAACCAATAAGGTTATAAATGTTGGGTATACTAGAAAATAGCACAATTTTTTTCTTACAAGAGGATTCAATACTTGGTAGAATTCATGTGTAAAGGAAATTGGCTGTCTAATTTTGCGACAGCCAATTTACTTCAGTTTGGACAGTCAATTTTGGACCAGCCAATTTCAACTCAGAAAGATGGAATTAGCACAACCAATGGATAACAAAATCCGTGACTCCAACTAATCTGAACTAAGATAGACACTTCCCTTCAACCTTCCCAATCAGCAAACTTCATTTATATGTTTATTTATATTATTTATAACTGAAATACTGCATCTACACCTGAGTGTTGCTCTATGGTGTACACACCCCACACAGCCACCGACCCAGACAATAGTGGAATGTCTTTTTTTCAGTGTCTCTTCTCTTCCCTCTACTCACTGAAGAAAAATGCCAGTGGTGTGTTGATAATTTGTGAGCTTTGTGTATTTTGTGTTTGTGAATACTACTTGATGTTAGGTGAACTTGTCATTTAAGGACGTTTGCTGATGTCTATCTCTTCTAAATATACTAATTCATGGACTTAGTGGCCCTTTAACTACCTATATTTTTGACATAGTAAACAATCCTTTTCTCAAGGAGTGCTTCCTAAAGAAGTTTAAAATATGAAAATACACATTACAGAAGAATAAGGTTAATAAAAATATGAAAAATCTGGACAATATTTTATTTTTTTATCCACAAAAATAACGAAGAATAGAAAATAATAGTTACTGACTAACTGAAACACAGTTCTTGAGATTAAAAAATACCTCCAAAATGTTAATATGGATTTAAAAAAGAAAGTCAAACACTACTACCTACTAATACACCTAGGCTACACTATATCAGATTAACTAAAGGTAGTGTCATACTATGCCAATACTTTTCTTAGCCTTTGATTTTTAACTATTAACTACCTTCACTTTTTAGAGTGAAGTTGGCACCAGGTAATTTCAGCAAAAAAGTAGCTAATTTGTATGAGTTGACTTAAACAAAGTGTAAAAATCTACCATTTATGGTATAATATGGCCTAATCAACCATAATTGTCTTCACCATTTGTTCATAATAAAGTGGCCTCTTTAAATACTTTTAAATTTACATGGCCTTAGGTAGGTCAACATATTATTTTTTGCAGTTACAATAAAATATTTTTTTTAAAAGCAAAAGCTGTTAAAATATTATAAAACTTATTTTTTATCATGGAAACCCCAATTACTTATTTACAGGAAACAATATTTTTACGTGGGAAATTGATTATAAAATCTGTACCATGTAAAAATATAAATTTTGAAAAGAGGTCCTACGAAGTGTTTACATGTGAAAGTTGTGTACTGTAAACCAATGAGGTCTCAAGTACCGTTTAATATAAATTTTTACTTGGATCACTTTCTTCTCCAAACAACATAAAGAGATAATAAAGAGTAAATAAATTTTAAATGTAATATAAAGAGTAAAGTTAAAATGTTTATGATAATTCTCGTCAATCATTCATTGTGAACACTTAACAATCCTAATACATATTTCTATGGCATCTAAGTTGATAATCCTTTACTTTCTCAGCTTTACTAATAACGACGGCTGTTTGTTTTACAAAAACAAACTCAGTCTGTGTATCTGTTTGTTCCCGTACTTTAGTAATAAATATTTTACATATAGTTTAATTATAATTCATATTAAGTATTTAAACAGTTTGTTCTCTTTTCTGTTTTTATAAACCTCACTAAGCATGAAGTGTTTACTCACATTACTAATAACATATTCACCTTTCTTCTATATTGAAATTTAATTTTTTATTGGTCTACATTGCACATGCTCTTGCCAAAAGTCTAAATATCAAGGTGACATTGTATAAACCCTTGTAAGGTTGTGTGAACTGTCCAAATGCTTCACCCCTTACCTAAAATCAAAACACAGTTGGAACTTGTGAATTTAGTACATGGAACGGTTCTCTCGGTTCTCACGTCGCGTTGCCCGCGACCCCTCTTACACTGTATATTTTATTTCATTAACAGTATTCATCTACCAGCATTTAATTCAAAATTCTAAAGGTGTAACCTGTGAATTTCAATATTGTTGTGTGCGTTTGTGCTCCGAACTGTCTGCTAGACACATCGAACATCCCAGGCCTATTGATGACCTATCTCTACAGTCATTCTCATCTCTCAGTGCTTTGCTTCAAAGATATGCACAATCTCCTTTAAGGTACAGTTGGTTCTTTTCATTATTTCTACATATAAATTTAATATCCCTGTGATCGTTCGTGGTAGGTCTTTTGTACTATTCTTTTACTACGTGGATGTTAATTGGTCTTTCAAGAAATTAAAAAGCATTAAATATAACAATTAAACAAAAAGTTCCTTACATTGGTCAACACCGGACCGGATATTTTATTAGCTCTATGGCTATCTTGTAACTCTAGTGAAACAATAGGAATACCACGTGCGTTCATTTTCTATTTCATGTGCGTTATAATTGTTATTTAGTGTTTATTCATTCATTTGTTTCAAAATGAATATTTATGTGACTCTGAAGATTTATAAATTTGTGTGGAAATTCGATTTATTTGGGCGCTCTACAAAATGTTAATTTTGTCTTTAAAGCACGTGCTTAGAAGTGCCATTACGGAAATAAGGGTTATCGTACACCCTTGTAAGTCATAAACTGGTTTCACACCACTCATACTGCAGTCACATTTGTACTCAATCAGGCTTTCTATTGAAATTAAGTAGTGACGAAATGCCAACCATTAACTGTCATCTACAAGTAAACAAAACCATTCAACTCTTTAATTCATTGTTTACTCATGCAATTGTACATTTTTAATTTATAGTTCATTGTTAAATTAAGTTGAAACGTTGTTCCCATTTATTTAGATATTATTTCATTTTTTTGAAAAATTTAAAAAGTATTTATATTGTTATTTATTTTGTACATGTATAATTATTCGATTCATAGTAAGTCAATTAACTATTTGACTCAGTTTTTAAATTAACTATTTGGATTTCACAATCTACTTAATTAATTGTTAACATCTCTTTGAATATTAATTAACTGATTTGTATGTTATTGGATTTAGAGGTCTTATTTGACTTTATGAGTTAGGCTATGTGCTGCAATAATGTCATTGACACTAACCACGTTTAAATACGGCATTGATATTTTTTGAAATTAATTGATTAAAATTTCATTCATTATGTAATATTATTTTTTTTATTTGTTGTTTCTTAACTATATTGTTGCTGAAACTTCTTATTTTTGTCTCTTTGTTCCTTCTAGTGAATAGCGGATAACATTGTTTTTTATAATTTTGCTCTCATGTAGCTAACCTGTTAATTGTCAATCTCACTACTCGATTTTTGTTTCAAGTATTATCAATCTCTCTGTGTGATTATTTTTGTGCTAACTAAGTACTATTTTAAATTATAATGGCTCCACGTACAATTAAGTTCGCCACTTATGGAAGATCAATCAATTGATCCAAAGCAAGGTATGCTAAAATTCCTCCTCTAGATTGAGGCTATACGAAGCCCTTCCACCTCCACTCTCTCAAGTTTCTTTAGCTAGCCAAGCTAATGAGATAAAGAAAAAAAGCTGGTATGATTTTGAAGTGTATTTAAATAGAATTTCGGGAACGTTTGTCACTGGAAGACTCTCCTGTTCACCCAACTATCTGCGATCAAGGACGAATTTAATGACTTTTTTATTAAAAGCAAAGTATAATTTGAGTCACATACTCCACCGGAAGTTCCCTTACTCTTCCGTCACTAGGGAATGAGGGTCTACTTCCTCTTCATAGTGTCACCACGTTCGATTGCAAAATTGGAACTTGAACACTTTGACAGCAGACTCTTTACAATGGGTCAGTTTTTTATCAATCTTTTTGACTCTAGTGTAACAAAAGTAGCCAACTTTCAGTATTTTGTTGTTGTATTTGTCGGAGTAACCTTTCAAGCTAATTAAGTCTTTGAGTATCACAACTGCTAATTATCTAGTTGTTATCAATTCCTAAGAGAAAGATATCAGGACCCAAGAAGGACTTACAGTCTCAATCTTAACCAATAATTGATTTACCAGAAATAAAGTTCAGATAAATCTGTGTGGTATGCCAACTGTTGTAAATGTAATCTGTTAACACAGCAACGCACTAAAAGCACAACACTGTGACGTCTTCAACTCAAGAGTAACCTCTACTATCAACTTAATCTTGCGGGTAAATGGGATTCTGACCTACGCAAGAATCTTGAAAGTTTCGCTATCTCACGGAAATTGTTGTCACTCACTCATTTCCAGAAAGTGTCAGAAAAAAATTACAGTTTCTAACCACCCAGAATTTAATCAAGCCAAGACGCCAAATTACACATAAACTCATGAAACTAATGTTAGCCGTTCCAAGCAGAACAAAAATTCAAAAACGGTTTTGTTGCGAACGTCCAAACAAAGTGCCTTGCTCTCTGTACCATAAAAAATACTTCAGCATGTTTGGCTTGTGTGAACATGACCACCGCAAATACTCATGCACTACTTTTAGAAATCTCTCCTCAAGTGCGTTATCAGCTCGCTAAGGAAGGAAAATCGTGTGTTTCTTGCCTAGGTATATGATATAAAACAATGTAAATAACAGATGCGACAGTAATTCTTGCCACAAACATCATCTTAGTCCTATTGCATTTTTCTCAACATTCCTCGCAGAATGACTATAACAAGTCTGTAATGACAAGACTTCTTAATACTGAAAGCACGACTACAAGACGGACCTTCTGAAGGTCACATTCCTCAGCTAAATCTAGTGAACACAAATGAAGGTCCGCACATTCATCAATTTTAACCTCTCCCGGGAAACGGATACTCTCTCATGCTTAAAATGGACTTAAGCATAAAACTCAGAATACTCTCACACTACTGTTCTTCTTGGAACCAAATTGGGTTAAATTAAATCCACTCCATGTTCTGCGTGCATGTTGGGCTCTTGGCAGTATGTGCGGCTTTATCATCAACGTTCAGCTAAACTTCTAGGGACTCAACGATTCCCATCAAATTTTAAAATAGTGGTTTGTCTAGCTCCCTATTTCCACTAAAGCGAATGTTACCGCTCAATGTAGAAACTCCCTCAGGTAAGCTAATGGCTCATCAACACACATTTCATTAATTATTGGACAAAAATTTCTGTTGATCTGCCTTGCAATCACTCTCTCCAGAAGTTAATTGCATATGACAACCGTATGTACTTGCTGATCAAACCTTCATCTCCCAGGCGGAATCAATGTGCGCTTCTAGGTGGTTCTTGATGCCTTAAGCTCTTAACCCACGAGAAATTATTCTTTGGGTCTCATTTGCCTTCATGTCATTGGCTCTAATTAGGCTTTGTCTTAATGAGACAAGCACCTTGTGCTCAACCTTCTCAAGCGGCATGAACTTTGCTGTATCACTTTTGTTTACTGATGACACTTACACTCTGCTCTTTAAACTTTTGGCAACAGAAAGTGTTCCCTCACACAATGTAAGACTGCTGAAAGATCTATGTGATCTCACTCATCTAGCGACTCTCTCTCACTCTCATATCATAATCACTATTTGGAAGTTATGTTGTCAGAATTCCCTTCAAAAAATGGAAATGTTTATCTCGAACATTTCTCAACCATTTGCTGAACGCCAGTTCTTATCACTTGAACAAAAAGTTCAAATCTCAACCTGAATTTCACTCTTGTACAAAGAATTTTTTGTCTGATTACGAATCTCAAGGTCCATATGGTCAAAGCTGAGGATTTAAATATTAACTCTGACGCACTATTTTCTGACCACATCTTGGTGTGCCTTAAAAGAAGGTAGCAATAACACAAAATTCGTACGGTATTGATGCTAAGCAGTAAAACTAGCAACGGGCGTATCTTCTCTATGATGTTTATTAATTGGTTGCAAACTGCAAACTGACATTTGTGACATCATTCTTAACTTTTGGTTATCAACCCTATTGTGATCTCATCTGACATCAATCAGATGTATCGACAATCCACAATCCCATCATGATGATCTGAGGATTTCAGCTAATTTTAATGGTTTGTAACAAGTCTTTCTTAACTTTAGTATCACCTATTGTGATCTCATTAGACATCAAACAGATGTATCGACAAATCCAATCCTTCCTGATGATCTGAGATTTCAGCTATTTTTATGGTGGAACAATCCCTCTCAAGACATTTCAGTCTATCAACTTACTTACGGTCACGGACGGTTATGAACAGTTCTCTATCTAGCCATCAAAAACTCTATCTCAGTTGGTGCAGACGAAGGAGATCGTTTCCCTCAAGCATTCACGCTCTCTAACACCACATTACGTTTGATGGACTTAGTTACCGGTGCTGAAAACCATCGAATTTTACTCTCACCCTTTTAAAAATTTTAGATTTGGCTCAAATTTGGTACACTTATAGTAGGTGTTAAAACTAAACAAAGTTCCAAATTTCAAATTTTTATCTCAAGCCGTTTCCGAAATATGGCTATGTAAAGTTTTCAAAATTTGCCGAAAAAGGGTAAACGTACTTTTCTTAAATTGCTCTAGGACCTGCACTAATTGAGTTAGAGAGCTGGGAGTGGTGTAATTTTTCAGCATTTCACTTGCTCTTTCCATTGATGTATAACTTGACATAGGTTGTCAGAAAGTTTTCTGCAGTTTGGATCTGGTTGTGGTATGGTCTTTGCAAACTTGCACGAGCTGCTAGTCTTTTCACGGAACCCCCTACTCCATCGCAAGGCCCTTTTCCATGAGCTGTGGCTGAAAAATGCCATTCAGCTTCAATGTTGAAATCTTTCAAATGCAGGCAAAGGTTTAGAAAGTTCTTCTTATTTTTATATTGAGCGGCAGAACCATCAGAAAAATAGTAGATTTTTTTTGGCAGATTTTGAAACTTACTGGAGAGATATGAGATCAGCTTCTTTTGAAATGTGTAAACCGCTATAGTATTATGCTCTAAGCAATCAGAAATTATTACAAAGCTAACATGCTCAATTTTGTCTTCCTGTTTGTAATATATTACGAAAGGGTGGATTGTGATCTGTTGACTTGTCCAGTGGTAGCTCTGAGCTTCATCCTGAAGAACTATGCTGTAATTTTCAGAAAAGTCACAAGTAACAACAAATTACACAAAGAATCACTAAGGTTTTCTTTTGTCGAGTTGAGGAATGATCCTTGTTGCTTGGCAATAAAGTCATGTCGAACCAAAGAGGTCATCTTGCTACAGAATAAATCTATAAATTCTTCGGAAGTCTTCTCTAATGTCTCCAGATTGCAGCGATCGACTGAGACCCATTGGCGGAATTTAACTTGTTCAATTAAATTTTCTTCAAAAGAGTTTTCCAAAATGTTGTGAAGTTCAGTCTCTCCTGGGCAATATTCGCACTGCCCCATGTTGCAATCTATCGAAGATGGGTTGCAAAGCATTTTTGCAATGCACTGCTTATAATTTTGCAAGTTACCACTTGTAACAGTATTTAATTTGGCATTTTCTATCATTAATTTAACGTTTTGGTGAGTTGTGCAGACACAAACAGAGTGTGTGCCACTCTGTCCAGCCAAAACACAATGTTTTTGGTCTTAACTCAGCAAATTTAGAAAATCCAATTTTTATATTAGGATACTTGTCTTTAAAATGTTTGTGAGCCTCTTTAAGATTACTCAGAATCAGTCTTTTAGATAATTTTTTCCTAACTCCATCTGGTTCGGTTACTGTCACGCAATCTTTAATACCTGGCATTGCCCGGCTCACTTCGTCACTTTCATAAAATGAATGAACAATTTCAACTGTATCTACTGGTAAACATTTTCCTGGTCTAGGGTTCGGACCCTCCATAAAACCTTTTTCTTTCAAAATCTTTTTTGATTGGCGGACTAGGTAATTAGGCGCATTGAATACACGCATTATCTTCCTGATACTCCACTGTTCAGGTAAACTTGTAAGAATCATAAGTTTTTGGGCCCTACTTGTTGAATTCATAAAGTTAGTTTTGAGATTTTGAAGCAGAGATTCTTCAATGTCCGTTTCATTTTCTGACGAGGAAGATTCAGCAGCAACAAACAGGCTACGTTTAATTGATGACGAGATTTTTTAAACTTTTGATGTGGCATAGTGCTTGGACGTAATTTTTTTCTTTTGAATCGGAGACTCACCTATTTCTTGAAGCGATGTATTGAGTGCTTCTACAACCACTGAAGTTGTGGTGAAATCTGGGTCTCGGCCCTGAACAGCTATTTCCGATCCAGAAGAATCATCATCCAGGCCTATGGGATTTTCAACATTACTTGGCTCTGTACTTTTCATCTTAGATACATCTTTTCTACATTTGTCACAAATCATGGCTCTATTTGGCATATGCGGAAATAGTTCAATCATCCAAGATGTGACAATTCTCAGTTTTTTTCTGTCCCTAATAAAATGATTTGGTTTAATCAAAGGATTACAACATTGCACTCTCACCGCACTGATACACTTTTTATTATGTTCCATTTTGAAGTAAACACTTAAAAACAACTTTTCAATTTATAATCTTGCTATAAAATAAATAAACTACTAAAAATAATAACATTTATACAATATATTTACATTAAAAGTTAAAAGCAAACACTAAGCAGTTTTATAAACACAAATGAGGTATTTTCTCAATGAGGTATTCACTCACAGAACACATCCTCTCAGCAAAGAGTTTAGTAAATGACTGAGTGTACAGACAGGCAGTGTAGAATCATGCCTGTTGCAAATTGCACAGATAAAGCCGCGTTTACACCGGAGCTGACAACATTGCTGCCAGCAAAAGCTGACAACATTTACAAAAATCGTACTTTTAATTCCGTCAACATTTGCTGCCAACAATGCTGTCAGCACCGAAAAGTGTTGGCAGCATTTACCCACCAGTAGTCGGTAAAGATCAAAGAATGTTGTCCAACATATGCTGGCAGCAATGTTGACGGGACTAAAAGCGACCGTCAACAATGTTGGCAACACTTACCTTAGCGCACGTGGTTGGCCGCCATGTCGTTCCGACAGCGTCAGTACTCTAGTTGCGACTGTTGATGGTAGTACGTCTGTGTTGTTTGGTGTCCGTGTTTCTCAACTCAATATGAACAGCGACAGCATTGAGAGTGAAATTGATTGGTCGCGTGAAACAGTCATGCAATTGATTGACCTATATCGAGAGCAACCAGTTCTTTGGAATCCGATGGACCCTGATTATAAAAATAAAAACCTAAAGAACTATGCATGGAATGACATTTCGCGGGAGATAAAAGCCAGTAATTCGGAAGTACAGGCAAAAGTGAAAACATTGTTGGCACAGTTTCAAAGAGAACTTAAGAAGAAGAAGAGTGGTTCGGGGGCAGACGAGTATAAAAGCAAGTGGTGTTATTTTAAAGCGATGCTGTTTTTAAAGGATAAAACTACTGCACGGAAGATTAAAGAAGCTGGGATTGCCACTGACGAGAAAGAGGCTGCCGATGAAACAGTGCAGGCAAGTAGTTAACAACTTAAGATTATTTTATCAAATTGTCACATATTTTAATGTCACTTTTATAGGTTAAAAAAGTTAAACATAAACACAACGGTCTAAAATTTGTTACAAAATATATAATGTAATTAACACTACTTTAATTGTTACTTTGTTATTGTTGTTAATTCAACTATACGTTATAATATGTGCAAACGTCCTTATGTACATTTGTATCTTAGGCCTAGTAGTTGTTTTGCCATGGCACTGAACCCTCTTCACTTTGAAAGTAAACACTGATTTCATCACGTATTTGTTTGGCCAGCTGGGAAGGTTTTTTTGGAATCTTCTTTAAACGAAGTAGAGTTTCTCTAGGCATTCCATCAACTCTCCATTGTCCTGGCACTAATGATCCTGTAGCTAGGTCCTCGACATCAAAAACTCCATGAGGTGTATACGTTGAAGCTGATGACATACTTCTTCGCAAAAAGTTATGCAGGTGACAGCAGGCTAAAACAACTGTGTTTGCCCGCTCTGGTTCCAATAACATTGGTTTCCTCAACACACGGAAAACCACACTCATTATTCCGAATACATTTTCCACTACTCTACGGCCCCTGCAGTGGCGATAGTTGAAGACACGTTTTACACTTGCCTTATCATGCACTCCAGGAAACGCCTTCATGATGTTAATTTTTAAAGGAAAGGCATCGTCAGCCAGGAAAAAGTAGGGTACCGGTAAGTAATCCCTTCCTGGAAGGAAACTTGGGTCGGGAAGATTCAAAGTCTTATTTTGAAGGTGTTGTTTTAAGGTACTATTGTCAAACACTCCACCATCAGATAACCGTCCTTGGCAACCAACAGAGACGTAAGTAAAGCAATAATTTGCATCAACAACAGCCAGGAGGACAATGCTGAAATAACCTTTGTAATTGAAATATTCACTTGATGTGTTGATGGGTGCCTGTAGCATCACATGTTTCCCATCCATGCTTCCAATGCAATGCGGAAAATTCCATTGCGAGTTGTACTCTTTGGCATGATGTAGCCATTCTTCTTTAGTATTCGGCAACTGCAAAATGAAATGTATTTTAAAGGGGTCAGTGATCCATACAGTCAAGATATAAGTGCCAATATACCATAATCTTATAAAAAATAAACGTTTATTTCAGCAAAAGATTTAAAACTAGTGATTTTTACCTACTCTGTCAACTCAAGGTAATGTCAACTGTAATGTAATGTGGTTTTATTTTTAGGAGGACATTGCAGAGGAGGGCAATGACACATCAATCACAACTGCCGACAACACACCCAAAACAGGAACGGATCCTACTCGAAAATTGACGAAGAAGAGGAAAGCTTCAATGGTGGATGAAGCTTATCAAGTAATGAAAAAAGTGTCTAGCCAGTTAAATCAGCCAGGAATTGAAGACGAGTTTGATATCTTTGGAAAAAACGTTGCGTGTCAATTACGAAAAATTATAAACTCTCGGGACCAAGCACTTGCAAAACACAGGATTAATACCATTTTGTTCGAAATGGAACTTAATCAGTTACCGATGGGTACAGAGCCATCAAGATCAACCAGTGCATCTTCCTACATTCAGTCATACGATCCATCAACATCTAATGAAATCCATTCATCCATCAACGCTGCAAGTCCCATTTCTGCTCAGTGGGCTCCTCAACATGACGAGTACAATGATGCTTATTGTGATAAAATTATTAAATCTATCGGTTTATCATCAAATAGTAACTAAATTTCTATGGAAATAAAGCTGTTTTGATTTGATATGTATTATTTATGTATGTCATTAAACTTTGAGTGAAATATTCACTAAGTTTCTTTAAACCAACCAATTTCCCAAACAACTATTATTAGCCTACTAATAGCATAATATAACCAATCACATATGTATTTGATTTTTGGATATGGAGGGAGGCAATCATGGGACACTTGGTTATATACAAGTATTCACTTACCTTTATATTATCCTTCAACTCATCAATCAAAGCTGCACAAACTTCAGGTATTATTCCAGAAATTGTAGATTTTGACACTTTAAACAGGTAACTGAGACTAGAGTAAGAGTCTCCACTGGCCAAGTATCTCAAGGTCACTGCAAGTCTTTCTCGCGCAGGTATTGCTAGCCTGTAATTGGTGTCTTGTCTCGCAATTTTAGGTCCAATAGCTGTGAGAAGGTTTTCAAAGTCGTTACTTGTCATCCTCAAGAAGTTTTTAACGCTGCCGTCACACCTCAACTCTCTTGACAATGGATTAATATCGTCCTGATTTAAATCTGAAAGTAAGTCACTTCCACTATACACAGATCTGGCCCTAAGGGAAGGCCTTACCCAATATCTCTTTGGTCTTTTCTTTTTACCTATGATGACGCACGCTGCTGCTACCGCCGCAAGTTGCTCGAGTGTTGACATTTCGGAATGCCGAATGCAACTAAACGCACCAAAGCGCTAAAATGTTGTCAACACATGTTGATCAGTCTAGGGAATTCGCCAACATTTGCTGCCAGCATTTGCTGCCAGCATTTGTTGATAGCAATGCTGCCAACAAAAGCTGGCCAACATTTGCTGACAGCATTTGGTGTAAACGCGGCTTAACAGCCCACTTGTTCCAACCTGCAGAGATTGGCTCAAGTCTTAGCAAAATGGAATGTACATTTATTTGTACTATCTGTTGGGATCATACATTCTATATTAATATAGACCAGAGGCTTATATTTACTTCTAAATTAATATTTAAAAATAAATAAATTTTAAACCTCATTATTATTTTTTAATAATATATAGCCTATGTATTCATGTTAATGTTTCCAATTATTTATATTTTAAATTATGCCATATTAGTTAAGAACTATATTTTAATAATTTTGGTTGAAGCAAAAATATCTGGTTATCTGTTTCAAAGGTATTACAGCAGCCTTGCAACCAAAACGGGTTTCAGGGAAAAACCAGCTTCAGTAATATTATTTTTTAACAATGAACCCATTATCATCCCATAATAATATTTTACTATGTGATAGACAAAAGTACTTAGAATTTATGGAATTTTTTTGAAAATTTTAAATTATGTACTTTTTGACAAAATGTTAACTCAAAATTCAAACTTGTATTTTGACAAAAAACTTTTTCTGACAACCTATGTCAAGTTATACATCAATGGAAAGAGCAAGTGAAATGCTGAAAAATTACACCACTCCCAGCTCTCTAGCTCAATTAGTGCAGGTCCTAGAGCAATTTAAGAAAAGTACGTTTACCCTTTTTCGGCAAATTTTTGAAAACTTTACATAGCCATATTTCGGAAACGGCTTGAGATAAAAATTTGAAATTTTGTTTAGTTTTAACACCTACTATAAGTGTACCAAATTTGAGCCAAATCTAAAATGGTGAGGTAAAATTTTAATTTTAAGTGTGTTGATCTGACATGGAATGACCCTGACCAGTAGACACCCTGTTGTATGACCCTAGTAGTTTTTTAGCTCCCCTAATTATGCTAGCAAAATGTTTTATGCAGCTACTTGGGAGCAAAGGTTTTGATTGGGACGAACCTCTCCCCTTATAATTCTCGGCTCTAATTCCTGGACACTTCCTCATCGGTGCTCCATTTGCAGCGCTTCCAGAACCTAACCTGCAAGAAGTGCCCTCTAATCGTCTCCATCACTGGCAGCTCATCTAATCCTTCCATCAACGAATTTGACATGAATATCTTATTACTGATGACATACAGTAAATGTTGTGCACTCAAACATTTATTAACATGTAATGTTATTTTTTTAACTGTAATTTTTTTGTAAGTAAAAATTTGTTATTGATAAACTTTGAATTTTAAATATTGTTTTAAAACTAAATAATATCTAATTAAGGCTTACCATTTGTAATATTGGCTTCTCTTCAACAGAGCTATCTTCCTCTTTCATGCTTTTTAAATCCAATTTAACAGCGTCTTTGTCATCAAAGTCAGGTATCATCTAAAATCACATAAATGAAATCAGTTTTATAAAACACATTCTCTGATATTACTTCTCTCTTTGTAGGCATGACATGAGTCTGACCTTTCTTCCCTCAAACCATGGTATAATTTGATCCTTAAAATGTCAGCAAGCATTTGTTATAGATATGGATTATGAAGTATATATGTAACTATACTAATTTTTTTGTATCAACCTGGTGCAGCCTGTCATAAGTTAATGTAGACCCCTTAGAATAGAAATTATTAACCTCCTGTTAAAACAAACCACCAAATACAAATTGGTGTTCTTCAAATGGCACTACAGTCAAAAAGTGTATGTTCATATAGCTATACTACATATTTATAGCTACACTATAACTACATATTTGAGTTCTTGTTAAAATCTACAAAACCCATTGTACAACTTATTATTAAGGTAATTTTTTGTTCCAAACTATAGAACTTTATGAATGATTAGTTTTCTCCTTTGTTACTATGAAACCGTTCCGAGATTATTCTGTACAAACCACTCCAGATTTTAAGTTTTTAAAAAAGTATTTTTTCTAATCTATCTAAACTTACCTTTTTTAATAGTGGTTCCTCTTTAACAGCCACACAGTTCTCGTCCAAACGTTTAATAAGCACCTTTAAAATGTATTTGTCATCATAGCCTGGAGGTACCTAGGAATAACGACCAAATATCAATCAATGATTAGTAAAACCAATTCCACAAAGAAATTACTGAACAAAATATTATTAGTTCCATTCTATTGTTATTTAGACAAAATTTCATCAACTTTGAATTCTTCAATGGCAAGATTTTTTATAATAAGTCTAAAATAATTATATTTATAAAATTTTAGGAAACCCATCCCCCATTAAAATTGGAAGTCGTGTCGTGCCGTACTGGAGGATGGCTCAAAACCAGACAGGCGAAAGGATCACGGGCAGCAGTCGGAGGGTTAAAGCACAACTCGGCAGCTAAGCAGAAAACTATTTATTACAAATAAAAATAAGTGATTTTTGGTAGAAGGCCACAATATCAATAACACTCAAAATAAACAAGAAAACCATAAATAAACAATTAAGTACAAATTATACACAAAATTAGCAAAAGCTCAAATACCAAAAATGACATTACAGACGTTCCTATCTGCAGAATTACTAGAAAGAAAAAAATGTAAAGAGAATTTACATTGAAAATTTAGAAAATTTGAACGAAACAAATAACTGGCAATTTAGGCCACATCCCATGATTCCACCAAGGCCAGGGAGTCAGCCGGAATCCCTGGGCAGCTCCGAATTGAAGAAATGTGAAAACTTTATTAAATAAAATCCCCTTTTGGTGAAAAGTTTAAAAATTAAGTAATTAAAAGAAAATACAGCACGGTACAGTTTTATTAAAAGCTTACTTCAATAATACAATCAACAAAATAAATAACACAAACAAACTTAACCACTACGCTTAACTAGAAAATAAAAAATTCCATAATTAAAACAGTACAAATAGAAAATCTTAGACGTACATAAATATTTAGAAGTAACAGATATAATTTTTTTTTTTTAATTAACAGTAGGGCCTAAGAAAATAAAATCTAAAAGAATATAACAATACAATTAACTAATTTAATATTAATAACAATACATTTTTCAAACGTGTAACAAACGATTTCAAGCCTATAAAACTTTGTTAGGCTGGCTGTATTCAATTATTAACACTGTTTAGTTTATTTTTTGTAGGGCGAGGTCTAGTGGGGATTTTCTTTCTCCTTTTTTTTATCTTGGTCACACACCGACAGCTCAGCCTCCGGAAACAAAATGGAAAGGACTGACCTGAGGACAGAAGGAAAGCTCTTTAAGTAGTAGAGCAGCGGAGGCGCACAATAGGCTCTATTACATGGTCCCCAGGCCAGCCCAGCAGAGTAGAGATGGCAGAAATTCGGCCGGGCAGCAGGCTGAGGATCAAACGTCCAACTCAAGGACCCTGAAGTTTAGAGAAAACTAGCCAGACATGCTCCTGTTTCAGGTAGCTGAAGGAGACAAGTAAATCGACCGGACAACCAGACAGACTGAAATCACAAAAGGACCAGGTCCGAGCCAACGGCCACGAAAGTAAACAAAACGACAGCGCAAGAGCAATCTCAGGTAGCCTAGCAAACCAAAACGAAAAGTAACCAAAAAAGTACCGGTCAAAAGACTCGGTACACTTAAAAAAAGTATAATTCATTCTTTTTATTTGAGATTACCAATATAAGATATCCATTAGCCATTTTTATAGCCTTTCCAAAGCATACAACCCAAATTAAATCAAAAATCGGTTTATCACAAAAAAAGAAAAGTACCAAATTAACAATACAAATTATAACTGAGAATGATCTCTCATGGGCTAAAGCCTGTGTGAGAGGACCGAGTAGTTATCAATAAAACTGTTTCCTGGTAAATGGAAAACTTAAATTAAATTAATATACATATTATGAATTACAAATACAAATGACAAATACAAAATAAACTCCTGATACCAGAGGCCGCAGGAGAAAATAACAAATAATAATAAAGATAATATTACATCTAAGAGAAGAGGAAACAAAAAAAATGACGCACTCAGACAGAGAGACACGCACTAATGCGCGAACAGACGCTCACACACTCAAATGCGCATAGACGCACACACACTCATGCGCGCACACAGACATACACACACTCACGAACACATACGCACATACACTCCTATACACACACACACACACACGAATACTCATGGGCACACAACCGCAAATACATGCATGCACGTAAAGATGCACAGGAAACACATGCGTGCAACAGACGCAACACGCACATCCTCTCATGCACGCACAGACGCAAAAGCACTCATGCATGCATAGATGCACACTCACACGCGACGCACATTCACACACACAATATATGAGCATTTACTAACACACACGAACAAGATACTAACAAACACTTGCATCCACGCCTGCAATGTTCATGCACACGCCCATATAATCAACATTCAAGCTCTAAATTATATATAAATGGAACTCATTAATTTGTAAACCTCTAATCTTCCTAAATTAATGAACTAGTTATTTATTAATTTTTTATAGAAATTTATCTTATAAGTATCTGAATATCTTATGCAGTGAATCAAATTTGGTGAACGGAATTTTTGAAACATAAAACGAGCTTGATTTTTGAAACATAACCCACTTGCCCACCCATACACGTACAGTGATACTCACCCACCCGCTCACCCATACACGTACACTGGTACTCACCCACCCACCCACCCATAGACGTACAGTGGTATTGACCCACCCATGCACCTACAGTGGTACTGATGCCCATACACGTACAGTGGTACTTACAACGTAACAGCCAACTATGTTAAATTGGCTGATTTAGGCAGTCTAGGAACTCTAATACCTACATTTACCATAGTTCTAGTAAGATAATTATGACCGATAATAGTGAACATATTATTTTTGTTTCTAAATATGTTCACCAATAGTAAACACCTTATGTAGAGCTGATTGATCGAAAAGACTTTCATTTCATTAAACAGCAACTCTGTAGAAAACCTAAGATTTATTTAGAACAGTTTTCATAACAGCCTTCTGAGTTAATTCTAAATGTAAAATTATTGACTTGTATGTGGCACCCCATGCTATTATTATTATTACACTATACTGCAAAACAGATTGAATGTATGCAGAGTATAGCTGACGGATAAGATTTTTTTCTAACGCAATAATATTTTTTAGAGAATAAAAAATGAAAATAAATTTTCTTATTTTGTTCCTAATATAATCAATGTGTTTATTACAGTTCATCTGGTTACCGAAAATCACACCCAAATATTTATATTTACTAACACACTCAACATTCTTACAAGTCTTACAATCAACAGTACAGCCTAGTAGTAAGCGTTGATCTATAGGGTCAGCACCAGCTTTCAAGGAAATGGCAATATGTTTAGTTTTGCCAACATTCGCTGTGGGCTGATTCTGATCAAACCACCGCCTGACGGCAAGCAGGCCGCGTTCCACCAGTCTATACACTTCAGGCCAGTTGGCCCATTCAAATAATAGAACCGTGTCATCGGCGTAAAGAAATGAACTGCCACTGACTAAATTTATCTTACTAAGATTATTTACATAAATTAGGAAAAGGAGTGGGCCCAGCGTACTACCTTGAATTACGCCAAAATCTATTTTCCTACGTAAGCTGTGTTGGTCCATTATAGACTACTTGAAACCAATCACTTAAATAATCTTCAAACCAATTTAAAGCCTTGCCAACAACACCAATGCACTCAAGTTTCTTTATTAATAAGTCACGATCAACTGTATAGAAAGCCTTAGCAAGGTCTATAAATATTAAAAATGGTTTATTGTTTCTACCAATTATGTTGTGTATTTCTTTAGTTAAATTGAACAAATCATCATTTAAATGTTTATCGTTTCTAAAACCGAATTGGTTGTTGTATAAAATATTGTTATTTAATATGTACTTCTGCAAGTGATTCTGACACATTTCTCTAGAAGCTTAGCCATCACATTTAAGAGGGTTATAGGCCTGTAATTAACAAACATGTTTTTTTTTCCATTTTTGAAAATCGGAACAACTTTTCCAGTTTTTAAAGATGTTGGAAATATGCCTTTCGTTATACTTCCATTTATAATTTGCAATAAGAGTTCTTTTATCGAATGAAAATTGTTTTTGAATATTGAGGCAGGAATATTATCAATACCAGGTGCAGAACCACCTTTCAAGCCAACAACGCACTTCTCCAGTTCTTCTTCGGAGATTAGTTCAAGCTGGAACACGGAATCCACCCTACGGACATCGGCCAGGGGGGGGGGGGGAACGCACTAGCAAGGTTCTCACCAACTCAACATAATATTCATTAAATCTACCAGCTACTCCCAAAATATCGATTTCATGTTTACTCTTCCGAGTTTGAAAAATGCTCAACTGGAAACCTATCACACTTTATCCCCGTCCCCATCAGTTCTAACAAATTTGTCTAAAGTTTCCTAGCATTATTATTTTTTGCGCTACTTATCTGGTTTTTGACAAATGTTTCTTTAGCATCCCTAATTATAAAATTTACAACATTTCTATAGTTCTTAAAACATGTTTTTATTTGAGGATTGAATGGTTGTTTTTTAAATTGTTTGCTTAATTTGTCCCTATGTATAATTAATCCCAAAATTCCAGGTGTTAGCCAAGGCTTGATTTTGGTAAATTTAGCAGAAAAATGATTAGTTAACGTTGACTTTTGCAAAAAAATCATGAATTATTTATGTCATCATTATTAATAACTGAAACCAAATTATAGTTAGATATCAATTGGCTGACTTTTGTTTCATCTAAGTATGTTATTTCCTTTTTCAAACTATTTTTAATTTGACCTTCTATTCTTTTTATAGTATATTCACATGCCACAAAATAGTGATCCCTTAACTCTGATTGAATTATACTAGATTGTATATTATTTAAGTTCAAACCGTCTGACAAAATATGGTCAATACAAATCTCGGTATATGGTCAATACGCTGTCACTCTAGTTGGATTGTTTATGTAACTGGCAAAGCCCGCTCCATACAATACATCAAGATAACGTTGAGATAGCGCATACTGGGTATCTTGCAAAATACAAATATTCATGTCACCTATAATCCAGTGCATCTGATCCCCGGGCCTGATCTCACAATAAGACTCAAGTTCATCAAATGAACATGTAAAAGGTCATGTTCAGAGGATTGACTTCGGTAAACCGCCAATACACTGTGTCGCATGTCCACTCTCACACTTGTGGCACCATGCATACTCACTTCCTCATAGTTCATACTTAAATCTTTATTCACATAAACAATCACGCCATCATTTTGGTTCCTACTGCATTTATTCATCATACAATCATACCCATCCATACCAACAATCATACTACAATCATTCATCCAACACTCTGACAGAATAATAACGTCAAATTTCTTTCTGTAACCACTTAAAATTACTACAAGTTCATCAAAATTCCTCCTGTAGCTTCTGATATTTAAATGTAAAAAAAGAAACTATTTCAACATTAGGCAACAAAGACTCCTCTTCACAAAACTTTAATGAGCAACTATCCTTATAAACATACACATCCACACACCCTATTATTCAGAACATCTGCAAAAGGATCTTCCATACTCAATGGAAACAACTCCACAAAACAACTTTTTTACACTATCAGAAATAACGTTTATTTTTTAATGATAGGTCTACTAACAATCTGATGTGTTATTGAATTTGATGAGCAATTTTATTTTTTGTGTCAAACACTGTCTTAGTAATAGTATCACAAGCTGATTCTTAACAAAACATGCTTCAATAAGATTGGTATTTTACATTTTTTTTAAATTAATTAAATATAGATCGTAACCTTCCTACTCATTGAAGTTATTTACCAATAAATTAAATGTTTAATCTACAGCATTACTTTGGTCCTAAACTGGATTGAAAATTACTGTCTCCAGCTTAAAATGAAAACTGAAATGAATAAAAATGTATTTAACACCTGACTCGTACAAAAAATTTGACACATTCATTATGATTAGTTAAAATGTGTACAAGTTTTATGAAATACACAAAAATAAGCAATCTTTAACTAAAGATAACTATGTATAAATTTAGACTTTAATATAAAACAAATAGGTTTCTAAGCCAAACATTCAAAGTTTATGAGGATAATACAATTTTAAAATATGAATAAAAATTTTAATGTGTGTTTGAGTATTTAAAAACTATTTACTAACTATACGATGTAATGATAAATAAAATCCAATCCTATATTACAATATTCAGATGTAACAACAGGCTTCATGTTAAAAATAATGAAAACCATACATAATTGACAGAAAACCATTTAAAAACCAATACAAATGTATGCAAGTATTACAAGAACATTTTCTAATCAAAGTCAAAATTGTCTTTATGTAGAATTTATGGAGAAATGATATTAGCGTAAAAATTACCCTATTAATATTATGCTAACAATTATTAATTTGTTAATGTCCACCACTGAGCCTTTGAATCAGCTGTTCATGGGTCTAGGACTTTAAAAGTTATTATTACTTTCTCCTGAATTATAAGAAACTTTGTAAGTTGGTGAAAGTGGGGTACCTCCCCATACTGCAATGCCATAACTAGATGGTACTAAAGGAAGGCTTAGTAATTTGTTTTTGCAGTATGTAAATCACTAGTATGGTGAATTCTTTATATGACAAAATGGCTAATGTTTGAGTTTTTACAAACGTTATCAATGTGTTGTGTCCATGAGTCCATGTTAATTTTACATAAAAAATACTACTAATTTATGTAAAATTAAATTTTCACATTTCTTGGTGTGACAGTTGATGAAACCCTCTCATGGACACAACTGTCACACCAAGAAATGTGAAAATTTAATTTTACATAAATTAGTAGTATTTTTTTGTAATCATATCTAGTATAACAAATAATTAACTAAGAATAACAAATAAGTATTAAGTCACCATGAAAAAATATGTTTCAACAGTAGTATTATTTATTCACTAGATTTTTTTAATTACTTCAACATTACTCTTATACAGCGCAAATATTAATTATCAATCCTAAAATATTTTTAGAAACATAACAGCTCGGTTCATGCTCTGTCTCACACACTTAGCAGCTTGGTTCATACTCAAATATTCGTACATACATGGCAACTTGGTTCATGCAAAAATATTCTTAAATACTAGGCAGCTTGGATAATGCTCAAATATTCTTAAATACTTGGCAGCTTGATCATGCTAAAACATTTTGAATAATGCCTAAAGCTAAAACAAACAACTCTTACCTTTACATGATCTTCCATGATTCTGATTATATGATGACAATAATACAATCAGCTTTGAGGACAAATTCTTCTCCTGTTCAACAAAAACTTGAATTACATTTTTAGCTCATTGTGATAAATATCACTATTAATTGGAATATGAAAATAAAATCTGTTACACAAGTTTATACTACACTTAGGGAGCAATAAGAATTCAACTTGCTGATTGTCCATCCACACTACTAAAACTTCGGATAGGTAGGCTATGCACATAATAAGCTGGCCAATTACTGGAAAAGGGGCCAGTGGTATTTCTCCACAATTCTTGTGTATTTAGTTTTGTAATTTTTATAGGAAATAAATCATTATTTCAGTACCTTAGAAAAGGAACATAATTTGGATCTGGCACAATCCCCTCAACTCCTATCCAAAAATGCATTTCGATTATGATACTACATTTGGGTTGCCTTCTCTATATGACAGGAATTGAAACCTATACCAGAAATATAGCACTATGTAGTAACTTACTTAACAAGTTATGGAAGTTATCATTTATGTTTGCTTTGCCTAGTTATAAGTATAATTTGTAAATTAGTATACTTATTAAAAAATAAAAATCATTACAAGAATTACAGTCTATCTATTTCAAATAATAAATTATGATGTTCAAGAAATAATAAATTTCTTATTTCGATGTTTTTAGCAAGCTAAGAGAGAGAAGTCTTACACTACTTCTATAAAAAATAACCTTCAGAATATTAGCGTGAATAACATCGTAGAAGTTGTTCAGAAGAAAGTACGTCTTATTAAATAAGTGATAAGTAACAAAATATTCACAACACAGTTTAGTGCATGATATCTCTAAGTTAATTTACTTAATATGGATTTAACTGTCTTTACAAACACAATAATAAAATTATTTTCCAACACAATCATCTACTAATTCACCTTCTGTAATTTTATAAATGTTTTAATAATGCTTTTGTTTTGAATCTATATTGTGCTTTCTATCACTAAAAATGCTTTAGTGACCGCTGTTTTGTAGTTTATATAACCCTTTTTCTTTATTCCTGTTCATAATTTATTCTAGTCGTTTATTAGTATTATTATTATTATTATATATCACTTACTTAGTCTTTTTTTTGTGTAGGTCAAATTCCTTTACGCAGAGTGGGGGACTTACCCTTAAGAATAATCTTCAATTCAGGGAATACCCACTAAAATCCCTACGGACCACAGTTTTCCAAGCCCCAACCGTTTCAGATGACTTCATGCCTAGCACGTGTGTCATGCTATTACAAGGTCTCTTTCTACTTCATATCGACACATGGAGGTCACTCAGGCATCCTTCCTCACTTTTGAAACGTAGTGCTGTGTTGGCATTAGACGCAACAGTTCTCCATGCTTCTTTGCTTTGCAGCATTGCCTCCACTATGGTGTATGGCATAAACGGACCTACAGCGGAGACATGTGCTCTCCTCCTCTCCCCAGCGAAGCGCCCACACACGAAGAACAAGTGTTGAACACCATTCTTGTCCTCCAGGCAGTACATGCCCAGTGGTGATCTGACCTTCCCCATCCCATGCAGAGGTAGAAATCAATCTCTCCATGGCTTCGGACGATCCCAGGGCACGAGATCACCAATGAGTTCACAACCCATCAGCGCTCACCTCATCCCACCTGTTCTGTCATGCTCACAATCTCCATCTGGCCTCTACCCCTGCTTCTTTTCTGCCTGGCAAAAGATAGCCTGCCTCTCATCAGCAAGCAAATCGAGGGGAATGATTCCCGCCACGATCACTGCTGAACTGGCAAGAGTATGGTAAGCGTAGGCACCCTTAACGCTGCTCTTCGTTGCACCTGACCAGCACACACTTACTATACCTCCTCAATTTCATCACACCCACCCAGACTTCCGTAGTGTGCCGTAGTTAAGAATGACATTTACAGTGGATGTGAGAAGTCTTCTTTTGCTTTACCTAGGGCCACCAACATTCCCTATTAATCTGCTGAGCGACATGACCACCTTTGCTATCTTTTCACAAACTGCTTCGATTTTGTTCCTCGTGGCAAAGACGACAGTCAAAGATCACACACCAATTACTTTCCTGCTCTCTTAGTCTGACCTAGAAGGACCCTAAAATAAAAGTATTGCAATACGAGTCAGCATTTATTAGTCATGTATTCGTCATTATTATTAATTTATTCAAAATACTTATTAAAGAAGTGTTTTGAACCGCCATTCTGCAGTGCCCAGATGGCTTAAATCTTAACCTCTTCAAGGAACAAAATTGAGTGATATTAGCCATAAAGTATAGACATTTCTTTTTTTCAGTGCAGATCTCTTTTAAAGACAGTTTCATGAAACATGCAAGTTTACATGGAGAAGGTTTGAGGTGGAGAAAATCTAAAGAATAGAATGAAATGGGAAGAATCAGGAAAATGATTTTTACAAGAAGATGAATCACAATCCGAAGCTCCACGCTCATGGATAATCAATACAGTACGATAGGTGGTTTTAGATGACATGTATCCCTTCAAAAATACCATAGAAAAGGCTTCTGTATTAGTGGTCTCAAGAATTAATTAAATTCTACGTAACGCTCTACAATGTACTTCACCAGATGCCAGCAGCTTGAAGAGGTGGGGAACATCAGGGATTGATTGTTGTGGCTCTTCATGTTTTGACAGGTGGCCCAGTAGCATTAAAAAGACAGAAGATTTAATTGGAGTCACATTAGGAATCTGGTATAATAAGAGGCACCGAATCTGTTTATTGCAAGAGCGAAGCTTAGTACTTTATCAAAACCAACTGCTATCAACTTTAACAAATCTGGGAGAAACAGTCAAGAAATACCCTATGAAATATGGCTCATCTATCTTTGAGAAGAGTAAGGACTGGATTCAGATTAGGAAAACTGACACTACCAATTTCCCTACAAATCTTGCAGTTACTTCTCTTTGTATAAACTCAATAGTATGGTTTAAAACACTTAAAAGTGCTATTTTTTAGTAATTATCTTTATTTTAATCAGTCAGAAAGTTTTGTCTCCATGCTACTATAGGACAGCTCGTTTATTAGAAGGGAACATCTGAAAAAAACAGCACAACTTTCCAAAAAACAAACAAATTTCATAATTTTCAGAAACTCAACACTTCACACAACCAAGCAAATTTATTGCCAAAAATTTCCAGGTTATCAAAAGCAGGAAAGAATAAAATATCTTAAATGAATGATCCATCAATTCAACATCAGGCAGATCATAAAATAACAGGAAATAACTTGAACAGCTTCAAAGATGAATTTCTCAAAGAGAACTTTCAAAATACCGTATCCTTAATTCCAGTGATGCTGATATAATCCTGTAACTCTTTCCAGACAATTGTTAAAATAGTTTAAATTTATTAAATTAACTTTAAATTGATTTTAATCAATACAAGGTAGAGTCAAATAGTTCCCGGAATTGGCTGAAATATATTTATTGAACAAAGATAAAAACTTGCAAACCTAGTTCCTTTCTAAACACTCTCCTCCTGCAACAGCATAATTGTCCTTACGGTCATGTTGTTCAAAAACACCCTTGGTACTTATTTTTTAAATGTATTTCAATGCTTTTGTTGCATTTTTCCGACAGCTTCAGCATCGTTTTCCTTTGATTGGTGTTTTCACCTTATGAAAAGCGTATTTGAACATCAGCCAGCATGAGGTCAAGCGAGTATGGAGGATGTTCTAACATGGTTCTAAGGGGTATTGCCATGCAGCGAAATCCAATTGTTTTCTGCCCATTTTTCAGGCCGTTTCTTCCTAATGGCATCTCGTAAGTGCCTTAAAATTTTTTTGTGGCCACAGCCATGCGATAATCTTTATTCTTCTGTTTGCATGGACAATCTGCTTAACTCACTCAATGTTGTCTTTTGTGATTGCAGTCCACTATGAGAGTTATCTTCAATGTTTATGCAACCTTCTCGGAAACATTTGTACCATTTGTAAACCTGACTTTTCTTCATTGCTTTAACCCCGTATCTCTAAATTAACATTTTAAGATTCTCAGAAGATGACTTTTAATGCAAAACATAAGATTTCATGTTTTTTTCTGTACATTAAATCAATTTTCAAAAAGCGACAATGTAAACACGCAAATACACGAAAAGGGCTCTACATAGGGGAACAATGGTGACTGAACAATTCTCCCACTAGCAATACCCCTTCTCCAGGAGTAGTATCAGCTGTTACACAACAAAATTCTCACTGAAAACATTGCTGTGTGTCTCTGGAGATCGATTCCGGGAACTTTTTGACTGTACCTCGTATAAAATCACAGCATTTACTCAAGCATATAAAAAATAATGTATTATAATTATACATTCAGTAAGGATTACAACACGACCTAGTAATTAATTTTCCAACCTCTAGAAGCCAAGAAAACAACGTTTCAGATAATTGATACAAACTTTTTTTCTTGAATTGAGTTCTAACATTTATAACACTTAGGCCTATAGGAAGCATTCCTATCAACCACGTATTAAACCCTATTAGTGAAAGTCATTTTACTTTGTAGTGGCAAAAACAAAAAACACAAAACATATCTAAATTACACCATTAGCTCCACCTCAAAAAAATCATCAGTTGTATAGAATGGATTATGACTGAAAAACTATACAACTTAGAATTAAATACATTTAGAGGCAACTTTCTTAAATATAATGATCAAGATAAACTTACGTACAAAACTAGAATCTAAATTTTCCGGCGACAACTGCGTTAAGGTGCTATGTACATTATTTACAAAGAAACCAGACGTTTCACCCATACTGTGATGTGGCATCCTCAATGGTATCTCTGAGACTGAATCGATAAATGACCTTCCAGTTGATCTCAATATGGAAAGATTTGAAAAGAAGGCACTGGAAAGGTCAGCTTTTGAACCCAAGGCATGTTACAGATATGAAGATGATGTATGGGCTGTGTGGCCTTATAGTATGGAGAGATTGGATGCTTTTTTACACCATATTAATACTATTCACTCTAATATCAAGTTTACAATGGAAATTGAGAATAAGTCTGCCTTTCCTTGACGTTTTAACTGTGAGAAGAAGAGATGGACGAATAGGCCACTTGGTATACCGGAAACCTACACATACCAATAGATATTTAAATGCTGCTTCCCTTCACCACCCAGCACAGAAGAATGCAGTTTTAAACACTTGGATTAATCGAACTATTCATATTTTGGGACCCAAATAGTTGGAAGAAAGAAAGGCAAATATTAGAGTCAACATTAAAACAGAATAGGTATTCAGGTAGAGAAATCAATAATACTATTGGAAAACAGCTAAAGAGGAAACAACAAGAAAATAGGATAAGTACAAGAAGATAAGATTAGGATACCTCAAAAAGGCATATTTACCTTACACAAAGGGAACAATGGAAAAGACTGGCAGAATATTAAATAAAGAAAATATATAAACCATTTACAAGCCACCAAACAAATTGAAGAATTTTCTGACACCAGTAAAAGACAAAATTCCATTGGCTATGCCTGGAGTATATGAAATACCTTGTAGTTGTGGGTCAGTCTACATAGGAGAAACCAAGAGGTTAATTTCCACAAGAATTAAAGAACATGTAAGGCATACTAAGAATGAAGATATGAAAAGGCTGCAGTTGCGGAACATTTCGCAAAAACTAATCATTGAATTTTATTTGACCAAACTAAAGTACTTACCAACATCCCACCTTACTACCCGAGAATCGTAAGCTATAGAAATATATAAAAGGAGAAATAATTTTAATAAGGATGAAAGTATACAGCTTCCGACGACATGGGAAACCATTTTAAGTAAATTAAAATAAAATGTCATAGTCAGCCATGTTGATTTTCTTTGGCAAATGGCTGAAGGTCACGTGGGTTTTGCCTCCGCCCCTCTCCAGCGTACCTGCCAAACCAGTCCCCACCCTACCACCTGTTATAAAAGCTGGAAGGTCATTCGCAGATTCAGTCTCAGAGATACATCACAGTATGGGCGAAACATCTGGTTACTTTGTAAATAATGAACATAGCACCTTGACGCGGTTGTCACCGGAAAATATAGATTCTTGTTATTACACCAGCTTTTTAAGTCTAAGTCCTCACTTAGTTAGAAAATTAAAATCATGTGTCGGAAGCCTTTCACGTTGCAAAGTGATAAGAAGGTTCAAAGTCCATGCTCTATCACTGACAATTCAGCGACATTAGGTCGCAGCAGTTATGGTTAGGTTTTCATACACCTAATTTTTACTAACTATTGATATTTAGCATCAAAAAAATGTAGCCTAATATCGTAGTATGAAAAGATTTGAAGTTGAATAAGTAATAGTGCAGAATTACCATTCATAGATCTATTTGCACTTGTATTTTTAGTGCTTTAGAATTTGTTATCGAGTTGTGGGAATGTTGCATTCTTGATAATCATATTTATATTGTTATGATATCATGTATCTGTCTATGCATGCTTCTTATTATGTAATGGTGTTTTGCCGTTAGAATGAAATAAATGACCATTGGGTTTTATTAATGATCGCGTAGTGGTCAATAATCGTGATTCACCACAAAGGTTATTTTTCCATTAGGCTATATCATGAGAAATAATTGGTAGGTCTAGCCCATAGACCAAAATAGTTTTTAAATTTATATTCAGAGCAAAAAACTCATCAAATTAAAGAAAATTAGGTAATTATGCACATTCTTTCCACCTCTGAAAATATGATTTCATGTTAATAAAGTGGTGAAAAATGAGTTTATATCTCTTGAGGAGTTTGATTTCATCCGCGGAAAACTCGTTTTTTACCGAAAAATTAGATTTTTATCTAAAAATGAAAAAACCAACTTTTTTAAAATTCATTATTTTTCGAAAATTTTTTTCATTTCTCGTGTTTTTTTTGAGCTTAACACAAATATATAACTGGTTTTGTAGTAAAATTATTTTTTCAGTTCGAAAAATGCATTTTTGTTGACATAACCAAACTTATCCTAATTGTCTATTTTCTCAACAAAAATTCAAAATTTGCGTTAAAGTCGGGCGTTTGGCCTCCGTGACGGCCTGCCGGCCGTCACTCCGGCAGGAATATATGAGAATTCTGGTTTTGTGATTAATAGTTGTATATAATGATCGCGTAATGGCCGCTAATCGCGATCCGCCGCGACAGTAGTTTTTCCGTTATTTCTCGAGAAATATTTGTAATAGACTAAAATAGTTTTCAAATTTGTATTCAGCGCAAAAAACACATCAAAATAAAAAAAGATGATTAAAATACCATTAAAATTAACGGAAATATGACAAAAATACTTAAAATTGTGACATTGGTTTTTTCAAATTTTTCGGTAAAATACGTTATTTCCGCGGAATAAAAAGCATATCTGGTGAAAATACAGCCAAATCTAGACCCATTTCAAGCAAAATGTTCCAAATTTGTTTGGTGGCAAGAAAGTGCATAATTACCTAAAAGTATTAAAATAGCATTCAATCTAACGAAAATATGCCAAAGATGTTAAAAGGTGTGATACTGGTTTTTCCAAATTTCCCTGTAAAATCCATGATTCTGCTGAATAAAAGCATATCCCGTAAAAATATAGCCAATTCTTCACCCATTTCAGACAGTTTTCATATTTTGATATTTTGTTAGGTTGCATGAAAGTGAATGATAACCAAAAATGTAAATGGGCCTATATACTTCTGTTACAATAAATTGCATGGTTTGTACTTGGCGTTCACAATTTATAGGAAATTCACCTAAATCATGAATATTTTTTATAAATTGTATTTTTTTAACTTTATCAGTGATATATTTATACATCAGGTAGTGGGACTATTATAATTAGGTCTAGCTGTATAATAATTATACAATGAATTATTATTGATTATACAATTATTGATGTAAATTGACATAGCCGTTTTAATGAATAAATAAAACTAAAATTAAGGCAAACACATCAGGCCTATTTGGGATCACTACAACGTGCATATCCCCACATATTTTAGAACAGTAAATAAATAGATACTTACTGTTATTTAATACATTGTTCTTTGATTGAACTATACCTTAACCATTACAATTCCTAATCCTAAATGACACTTATCACTAACACTTTAACACTTGTTTGAAAAACTGTTAATTTTAAAATATAAGACGTTGTTTTCTTCTCTGCTAATCAGCATTGCCAGCATAGCTTGGTGTTTTTTCCCTAGATGAACAATCTAAATTTCCCTAGATTACTCAAAAATTCCCTAGATATTTGAATCCGACGTAGAAATCAGCGAGTACATAATATAGAATAGACAAGTCCTACATTAGTACACGAAACCAGGTATAAACTTGTATTACAGTTCCAAATAAATAGGAAGTAGATAAAACGATTTTAAACCTGTTGTAACTTGTTAAGGAAGGTCTAAACACCAGAAATATACTGATTGTAAATTCCAGAAATGGTTCATTTACATGGTAAATAAAAGCAATAAATAATTGGAATAAACTAAAAAAACACATTGCATATTTTAATTAAAATTACTGTAGTAACTATGGGGTTTTTAAGTCACATAATATTATGATTTTTACATCGATAGTTTAGTAAAACAAAACGGTGGATGGGAATGATTGTTATGATGAGATAAGCATGACTGGGGACTGATACACAGGTCTAGATTTAAAAATGTAAACGCTTAACAGACCATAAGGTTTTCAATTTATCATCACTGTCTCCCCTTCATACAGGGAAATTACCCTCAATGTAATATGAATCTGCCCCAAGTCTTTTGTAGTATGAAGAATCCAAATATTAAGATTTTATCACACTTCAATATATTTTATATTTATTTTAAATAAAAATTCAATATTTATTAACAAGACTGCCTATATTTCCTAAATACAGTATTAGTGTCTTTTCCCTGTTTCTCCAGGATCTTCAAAACTTCCCTAAATCTAGGGAAATTCTCCCTAGGTTGGCATAGCTACTGCTGCTGCTGCTGTTTTATTCCCGTTCCCTGTGGTTATTCGCTCTCACTATAGCCCAGCTGTTCTAACTTTACCTCTGAAGAGAACACACCATGGCAACATTTTATGCATTGAGCGTTTGACTCCTTTCTGACCCACGGCTAATTTATTTCCGGTCTAGATAAATCAAAACTAGGGCCTGATGGCCTGATAGTTTTTATAGGTTAAAATTGTCCGATTGACTTCGTTTTATGACATCTGTAAATAGTAAAAAAGTCCTTCTTAGTTAAACAACACAAAGATTTTTTTGCCACTACAAAAAAAAAAATAAATAAATAAATTGTTACCCTCCTAAGTAGCCAATATAAGGGCGAATTAGGCTCACTCTCGGACATCTTCGGCTCTCGGATTCAAGGTGGCGGCTACCTTCGGACATCGTTGGGTCACGTGACCCAGTCCTACCAACCCTGTGGGAATTTCCCCCTCCCTAAATTTCACTCCAAATTCCCAATATTCCCTCAAATTCCCTTGTTATATCATATAAAATGCACTTTTTTCCAAGATGGTGGCCTTTTATATATGTACTATAATAAATGCTTTCGGGTACTTCCGGTGACCGTCAGCTACCTTCGTACGCTATTCACCCGTCGGCTACCGGTCTGGCGTGCATGCGCACCCAAATGCTACGCTCTGATTGGTTGCCTCCCTCCCTACCTACTTTACAAGTAATCTTTCTCGCATGCACTGTTAGCCTACTTATTTTAATTGATTTTTTTTTTATAAATACACTGTTAACCTAACTGTTAACATGCGCTCTTACCTTCGAGTACTCCCACTCTTCTACGGCTTCCTTTATACGTATAACATACATCGTTACCTACTTACGCCCCCCATATACTTCCGGTAAAAATATCTAATCACGGTTAGTTTCAACCAGCTATGATTGGGTATCCTCAAGTCCCTACTTAACACTCTTACGCTAGGCAACCCGCAATACACGTTTTATTTAAACATTAAGGAGCAGCTATTATTTACTTATTTAATACACTGTTAACTTTAGGGTCCTTCAACTAAATTCAACTACCCCCCTCGCATCTACTTCCGGGTAACTTCGTATGGATACCTTCGTATGAAACACACCCGGCATCCTCTAAACTTAACACGCTAGCTTAACTTCCAGTTAACTTCGTACGCTCTTACCCTAGAGCCCTCATGCCTTGAAATCTAAGCCATCTTCGGACTATCCAACCTAAATTACTTTAACTGTACATACGAGGTCTACTGGTGGTCGGGCTTTATCGCTGTTATCACATCCATTTCCGTTATTGGTCACAAGCTTTACATCTTAGTATAGTATGTTTTCCTTCATTTACTAAAATAATTTCCTTAGTAAATGATGATAGCCTAACTATCATCATTTACTAAAATAATTTCCTATTTTCGCCCTATATTCCTTCGGCTACCTTTGCGTGCGTGTACTATAATAAATGCATACTCTTTACCTAGGCCAGCTTCATACATATGCTATAAAAAACACTTACTCTCGGCTACTTTCATTATCAATTCTGTGGACTCCCCCCTTACCTCACTTCCTATCCACGTTCCTATCTTTAATTAAGTACCATCAGTCCATCTACACTCTTATACATAACGAAACTAGCACACCTAGCCTCACTTTCTTTACTCAAAAATTCATTCCTTTGTACTATAGCGACAATTATCAACACTCAAGGACTAATTCACTACCACTTCACAAACCGTATCTCACTTACTGACTCTGCTCGGTGCACTGTGGACTCTACTCAGTCCAATAGTTCTCGCGTACTTTTCTTATCAAAACCACTTCCATTACCACAAGCATTGCTTTACATCTCGTATGTTGTCTTTTATTTGCACAATGTCTTTTAAATCACAAGAGTTGGGATCTTTTCCGTTATGTGTCAGCAATCCCAAAATATTTCCATGTACATCGCGCCGCGGCAGTTATGGTTAGGTTAGGTTAGCATAGTCTATTGTAGAATGTTTTTACAAATTACAGGTTCATTCTACAATATAATAACCTAACCTAACCATAACTGCCGTGGCGCGATGTATATGGGCGGCCTCGATGTATTGTGATTGCTAAAACATAACGGAAAAGATCCCAAGAGTTGTATAATATGTTTTCCTTCGTACACTTAATTAACATTGTATATGGTTCCTTCTGATCATTTATTAAAACAGTACTACACTAGATGACATAACCAAAAAAACTAAAACTCATGTTGAACTCATCATATTGAAAATGTAATATTGGACAGTTTTTTTTTTATATACTAAACTAAATATTTGTACATAACTTATCCGTTTGGTTAGATTTTACTTTGTGTACATTTAAAAATGTAAAAAAATCGGGTCCTTTAGCAGTTTCAATGTACGTATATACATGCAAAGTCTACGAGTAATACTTTGAACAGTACCACAATGTTACAGGATGTGGCTCACCACATCAACATTAACGCTTGTGTCACAAAGGCGAAATATCAGCTTGCTTTTTATTGTTAATAATATAAAGATTACATACTTCAAACTACTAAAAAAAGTGATGGAATGGGATTGTAACCCATGGTTACTAACATGCCCGTAGAAACACAAATTAACGGAATTGGCAGGGCTCAACCTGACCGTAGTGCAATGTAGGAACCTCGTACTGGGCGAACCTTCTTCTAGATTACGGTAACTCCTACGCCAGGTAAGTAATGTTAAGTTAGTTTTGAGTAAACTCTTTTACCTATCAACATTTAAAAACAATTTGTAAAGTAAAATTCTGTTATAATATGGACACTTGTTGTGAGATTTTATAAACTACAATTTAATAGCGGCTATCTCCAGCTCTGAGTGATAGAATACCATACCATCGAGGTGAGGACGGCCCCCTAATTTAACAAAAAATCGTCCGACTGTTCTCCAAGACAGCCGTAACACGCGTAAGTACTGAGGCAGTCCTGCAGCTTTGGTGCTGAGCCTAAACCCCATAAGACCTTAAGGTCGCAGATCCGGGCCTTCGTAAGGTACGTGTATGATTGAATTACTGGATAGTATCCGTAGGTCCCATGTGTGAGGTACAGTGGCTTACAAAAAAAGAAATAAACATAACAAATCTACAAACAAAAAACCTACTATAAAACAACAGAACCAAAAAATAAATCAATAAAAACAAATGTATATATATATATATATATATATATATATAACCACTTTGTACGTCTGTACGGGTAGGTTTCTCTAAGTAAAGTGATGTCTTTACTTACAGAGGGACCCAAAAAAGTATAAAAAAGTACAAACATTTTTAAAAATCTAAATAATACTGGGAGGTAGTATTTTGTTGGATGGCTACCACCGTAATGAGCGTTTCGGTTGGGGCTCATTACACTAAAATACCCGTGTGGGGATACCAGTCCTCCATCGGGCGCGTCCCACGAGAATTGGGCAATGCCCTTCAGTTTTGCCTTCAGCTTACTTGAGGGTAGTGAGGAATTAAATACTCACCGTGAAAAAAACTGGTTAAATCTCAATCAAAAACAAACACACTAATAACATCTGCGAGAAAGATCATGGTATGGTACAGAATCAGGAAGTGATCTTAGTAAGACATGGTAAAACTTTCCATAAGAAGAGTAAATTTCGTCCAAAAGTAAGAAAAAAAATCAAAGATATATACAAATTTCAGAAAAAGAGTCATTTTACATAAAAATATAATTGTTGAAAAATGTCTCAGATCAAGTAAGAACTACCATTGATTATATAACCTCCAATTTGTGTGTAAAATCAATGGAACTATCAAAATAAAAGGAACGTAGTCTCCAAACCCATTAAAATTGAGTTAAAATTTCCATAAATAGGGACATTTTTGTGTACAAAATATGTTATAATTCCCTAAAAGTATTGAAATTCAGTGCCATAACAATGATATTTGTTGGATAAAAACTAAAATAAATATTCAAAACACTAAAAAACTCCTTTAAAATACTCTTATAGAACCTTTATAAACTTATTTTGAGCTCAAAACAACGTACAAAACTGATGTAACACTTGTCAATTAATTGTTTAACCTACATAATTATTTGGCTTTGCATTTACTACTACATGACTCCAAACAGTTGGCAAAGTGTAAGTAGCCAATAGGAATAAATTCTCTATAATGTTTACATTTTAAGTCTGGTTTTAACAAAACTTGGTGCTATTAGTTATTTGCGTACTAAACAAATAAACGAATAGTTAGTTGAAATGTGTCTATTGTAGAAACTTTGGTATTAACAGTAATAAAGTTTGGTTCCTTTTGGCTGTAATATACTCGCTCATAAAATGTATATACACTACTCTCGGAGACCAAAACACATGGTGGGGAAGAGGGCGAAGTAAGTGGCTGCCCACTCTGGGCCGCACAGAAGAAAGACAGGCCTACCTCGAAAGTCCCGCTACCGTACATCCAGGCACCATCAAGCAGAAGAGTGCAAGCAGGTGACCATCCACCTCCTTCCGGGATCCTGGAGACGAAGACTAATCAATGATTTCTTTAGCTAGATATATCTATGAACTTGAAGGCCGAGAAGAAAATAATGACGAATAAGATAAGAGAGAAGGAATAGAGGGGAGACAAGGAAGGACGGAAAACCCACTCATCGACACACAAACGAAAACAAACCTAGAGGAATGTAAGGCAATCCTAGAGATGAAATAAACTATGTAATGGCACAACCTCGTTCCCCAAAAGAGGGGAAAGCCCCAACCATGGTCAACTCCCTTCCAGCACCACAGAAGACCAAAACCTTGCTAGGAAGTGGACACAGGAACGACAAGTTAACCCCAAACAAGGGGACACAAAATAGAACCCCTTGAAGAAACGCTAGGGCCCTAGCCAGAAAAGATAGAAAGTAGAAAAACCAAGTAAAGTTAGTAGAAGTGATAAACCTCTCGGCTCCCTAAACCCCCCCCCTTATTACCGTTTAAAGCAGATGGAACAAAACCCCGTTAAGGCTTCAAGTAAGAAACATAAGCCTTCCGGAAAACCCTGCCTGAATGTGGATGTAGCAGTAAGGCAGTGACTGGTGACAGAAACCTCTGGATGCGATGAGGACCAGAACAGCTGAAACATAATTTGGTAGCCCTTTTCTCGATGGCCAAAATGACCGGATGACCTTTATAATAGACCAAATCCACCAAGCCAACAAATCTTCAAGAAGGCATCAACACAATCAAGGGGGTGACTAATATCTAACTTGCTACGTGGGAAAAGGCCCACGCAGTTGATGAAAACCTTCCCAAAAGGACGCTCCATCACCCCAAAAGCAATCTCAATTTTACATTTTGCCTGGGTTTGCTAAGAGAATAAATGTGACAAATCCTTACCATCTTAGCAATATCTCGGTCCATGTCTGGGAATCTTAACGATGGTCTTGTGAATCCCTAAATGACCACCCATAGGAGAGTTGTTAAAATAATTAAAGAACATCAGGATAAGGATGTTCGGCAGCACTATTCTGGGTCATCGACCACGATAAGGCCGACAGCAGAGAACTACTTTTTACAGAAAATATGGAGTTTGGGCTCCTTCTTCTTGGAGCTCACGCAAAAATCGCATAGCTCGGGGTCTTGCTAATGATGGAGAAGCCGACTATCAAAGGCCAAAGAAAGTCAAGCAGCACAGCCCCACAACAGCTAGCTACTTCAGCTGAAAGCTCACTGGGTTCATGATACATGATAAGTTTTTTGTTACAGCTTTCGTCAAAAAACGTATCATGTATCATGAACCCAGTTAGTCTTCGTCTCCATGATCGCGGAAGGAGGTGGACGGTCACCTGCTTGCACTCTTCTGCTTAATGGTGCCTAGAGGTACGGTAGCGGGACTTTCGAGGTAGGCCTGTTTTTCTTCTGTGCGGCCCAGAAGGGGCAGCCACTTACTTCGCCCTCTTCCCCACTGTGAGATATCTTCCTACAGGCAAGTCCTTGGCGTGCACGTGACCTCCCCCTTTTCAACGTTTGGCCCTGTCGGCCTTCTTCGAGGACATAAACTTGTCTATTAGTGCAGGGAAGTGAAATTTAGTGTTTTATTTATTCTTTTTTTTCCTTCTTTAGGGGTGGGACAGTTGTACCATGTGGACTTGTATTTAAGGTTGAGGTTTTTTGGAAATTTAGGAGAGTACCATTACCTTTTATTTTTATGTTTTTTTCATTTAATTTTTGTTGCAACGGATATGGCTTTTTTCCTTAAATAGCGGGGTGCTTAGGGATTGTTGTTTTAGATTGTCCCATTAGGAGTCACTCTGTCTCGTCCGCAGGACTGGGTGTAATTATTAACTTCATTTTTTATATATTTGTAATATTTCGAAATTGGTCAACCACTAAATGTTTCTTTCCCGAGGCCCCGGAGATCTTATAAGCTGATTATTTATTTTATCGTATATTATTTATTCTTCTACCTTTTTCATATGTTTAGTACAGGGTGTCCGGGCTAGAGGTATCAAGAAATAACTAACTCGTTTGGTATAACAATGTAATATTTATTTTAAAATAACTATGCTACAAATACAACTATGCATGGTACAAATACAACCAAGATTGTTATCTTATTTAGTAAAGTTCAATGTGATCACTATAAGTCGCTCTCCCACGGTCAAATCAGTATTAATCTCCCGCCACGTGTTTGCGAGCATATCTGGCATTATCCTCTCAACTACAGCCACAATCCTATGTCTTAGTTTCCGTAAATATTACACTATTTCCTGGAACACGAAATCTTTGATGAACCCCCATACAAAGAAATCCAAAGAGGTAAGATCTGGCAATCTTGCCGGCCATGCAATAGGCCCTCTTCTACCTATACCTATCAGAGAATTGCTAATTAAGAAAATCCCGAACATCAATGTGGAAGTGTGGTAGAGCACCATCTTGCTGGAAAATTATTTGTTCTGGTATTTGGGGCACTGCACAGTTTTGTAATATGTCCAATTAAATGAGGCATGTGACTGTTTGTTCAGTGAAAAAATCGCATGGAGTTTGATTTAAAAAATTGCGCACATTGTTAATTACTTGTACACTTACTTGCTTCTTTACATGCTTTCCAGTTTTTTTAATCAAAGTTCTATTAGCTTGAAGTGTTCTGTCCCACAGTAAGATTGTCTTTGAAGTTGGTGGATTAATGTTGTAATCACCACACGACGAGCTATTATAAGAAGCCACTAAATAAGTGGTATCAATACTTCTTTGGGGTCCGTATTTTTGTATAGCACACATTTTAATCGGGTATTGTTAGCTTACACGTAAATTCTCGAAATATTGTTTTCATTTTATTATCAGTTTGAATTATATAAAATCTGTGAGACGTATCTAAATTGTCATATATGTATGGAACAAGTATGGTGTAAGTAGGACAAGCTGACTACACTACCAACTCGTCTTAAGACCAACTACATTTACTTACTTGTCATATATGTATGGAACAACTATGGTATAGATGATGTAAGTATGACAAGCTGACTACACTACCAACTCGTCTTAAGACCAACTATACTTTCTTACTTATTTTACTTTAATTCGAAAACCACCTTTCAATCATACTTTTACCATGATTCCGAAATAAATAGGCTACGGAATCTTAAAGTAGAATAACTATTTAAAATATTGCTCTAAAACTTGCATTAGTACTTAAATAAGGCATCTTAAATAATATTGCTTTATTTAGTTTCATTGCAATGTGTTCCTTTACCCTTACCGTATCATCTCAACCATCAAGTATTTAATACTTGCAGGAATCTGCCCTTATTTTTAAAACACCTTAACTGTACTTTAAACCTTAACTGGATTTAAACTGTACTTAAAATTCATGATATTACCTTTTTTCACTTCTTTCAATGTTCGATCTAACACAATAGATATGGTGTTATCAGAATAATTGTATTTTTTTTATAATAATTTATTGAGATATTTATAATAAACAGCTTATGGGGCTAGATATATCGATCGCAACAGTTTCAAATCGTTTTATTGTTTCTTACTAAGAATTATGTGGCCATACCTTTTCCAGGAAGAATCGAACAAGTTTGAACATTTGTTGACCATCTCATAGTATTACTACAAAGAGAATAACGTATGGGTTTCGTGATCTAGGTCACACATGAATTGCAGTCTAGTGCGTGATCTGTAAGGAGCTTTCAACAAAACTTGCATCTCTCTAAAATGGCACCAATGGAACTATTTGTTTAAAGCCATTGTGACAATAAAGTATTACTTAATCAGATTTTTTTACAAATAGCAGTAATAATATACGTTTATTTCCTAATATTACAATACAGTTACAAGTTTATTTGGGAAACTTTTACCATCATAATACTGTAATCGGTGGTTTTAATTTATCTGAAAATCATGCAATATAAAGTACATTTTAAATGTACTCCTTACAATAGTTTCATATATTTTGAAAAAGTCAAAATCGTAAAGGTATATTTCGTAGTTTAGAACATGTCAGTAATAATATACAAATTGTAACTATGCAACAATCATTTACAAAAGAATTTTGTAGAATTTCAGTATTATAATAAAAGTATAACAACTTAGCCCTTTTAAGGCTGATCATATTTTTTAGCCTGTGCGAGAAAGGCTGGTGCTTTTATTGGTACAGGTCAGGTCAAGGCTGCAGGGTTTTTTAGCCACGGAGCATGTTTTTAGTTAAAAATTCATAAAAAATTTGTTTTTTGTATGAACTTAATATATTTTATATTTCCTTCTTCCATAATAAATGGCCTTTTAAGAAAAAAAACATCATATACCAATATATTTGGTTAAAAAAAATAAAATAAATAAATAAAGCTAAAAAAATTATATATATATATATTTTTTTTTTTTCCACTTTTGCCTAGCATAATAAATATAAAATATGGTTGAACAACAAAATGACATATATATTTATATATTAAACTTAGTTTATAGCTAGAATATCAAGTTTGAAGTGCCTACCTTTTTTGAAAGTGAAGATATGGCACATTACATAGAAGTTGGCATTTACATTTACATAAAATAACGTTCTGTATCAATGTATTTTCGTGTGTTGGCGACCGGTTCAGATTACTTTTACTCATATTTGTATTCAAAATTACAAATATAACACACAATATAACAATTATTTGCTAAAACACAGTAACAAAACGAATACTATGACTTAACCAAACCACATAAACAACAGACAACAAACAACAATGAGAGATCAGCTGACAAATGAGGAAGCAAAACACTGAGGTTAAAAAAATGTATCCATTCAGCAAAGCATGTTATATTTGATTTTCCATGAAGCCAATAATGTTTACATCATTCTTACAACGTTACATGGCATTTGGAGCAATAACAAGTCAGTAAAGTGAAAAAATGTTAACGGGTGCCCATTACGGCCGTCCGCCGGGAACGCAGTATTGACCGCGGGGGTCTATTACGGCCGCTAGCCGCGATCGTAATTTTTGCCGCGGGGGCCTATTACGGCCGTCAGCCTTAAAAGGGTTAATATGTTAACTTTCTCTTTTGTTCAGTAAATATAAGTGATGCCCGGAAGAACAGTAGCGCTGCCACATGGCAAGCCACAAAGTCGTAATGTAATTCTTTGTCAGTCTTTATTGGATTTCTGGACCTGCCAAACCCTATTACTGGCCTTTGTAGCCAGACCACAATACAACTTACCTTGTATCGGTAGTCTGGACTTTCTGTACTTATTCTACCAACCATTGTTAACGTCAAAATATTTGAGTAACAATTGAAATAACATTTTAGGTATATATCGTATAATTGATTCACGTTTATCATTAAAATCAAACATTCTAAACGAAATCACCAGTAAAATTATCAATTGTTTTATTTCGTAGGCTTAAACGACCGGTGTCATTACTAATAACTAAAGATTCCGGAAACGACCGTGACAAGGTGTATTCTACAATATTTACTTCACCAAACGCCACATCACACCATGGGCGAAAGGTTTGATGATGTAATTATTGTATATAACACCTTGACGTGGTAATATAAACCGGAAGCTTTAGTTATTAATTAGTTAATTATTAATTAATTAGCATACATACAATGGTCATATAAGGATATGGGTGAAATGATTCAGGATTTTAGATATGTTATTACATAGATTTAGCTCCTATTTTAATAGGTATCCTAAAACATGATATTTTTGCATACATGTTGGCTATATTTTCAAATAGACTTCAACATATAACTAATAACATACAATATACCTATACAAAAACTTAAAATAGATTGCTATCACTACATTTACTCGCATCAATAAACTTTAATACACATGTTTGTTTAAATAAATGTATTGATTAAAGTAATTAAAATATCTGTAAAATATTATGTTACCAAACTACATCAATCTTTGGTGAAATTGTTTGTAAGTTATTGACCAACCTTTTTTATAGGTCAGATTTTTGTATTTCGAGTAACAATTCTTTAATTTACATCTAAATACATTGTTCATTTGTCATTGGGCTATTAATTAACGACACTTTCTAAGGAGTAGTCGGCCTTAGTTTGTTACAATGCCAACATTCGCTCATCTACACTCATCACACTCATTCGAAATCCATATCCGTCCATTTCTTAACGATCCACGTCTTAAAAATAAATAATAAAAAAAATTAAATAAAATTAAATAAATTGGGAACACTTTTAATTTAGACATACATTTGCCATAATTAACACAGTAATTTTAGTAACAAAGAGGATCTGATGTAACAACAAACAATAAAACATTATAATTTATTACTTTATTACTTATTGTTGTCTCTGACTTACAGGTAAGCACACTTTATTTCCTAAATAAGAATCGCTAAAAAGCAAACATTGTTCCTGTTATGTGCCGTTAAATTACAATAATTGTTATACACATAATCTTTTAACGCAGGTCTTTTTACATAATTAGTAAAGTACTGTTTAAGTAAACAGGACGGATTTAATAATAGCTTTATAGATATCTCTAGTATAGTTATGGAATTTCAACCAAAATTAAACATTTGACTCCGTTTGATTAGTTTGACGTCAATAACATGATTGAATGTCAGTTCAGTTTCAGCTAAATACAAATTTCACAATGCAACATGTGTTTGAGCTTCACATGAATAATAGGAAATTATCATATTACTGATCTATAATATATTATAATTTATGTATTAAGTGTTAATACTCTATTGATTACAACGAATTTTAAACCACTAATTTGTATATATTACTTCTAAAAAAAATATTCATTAAAACTCTTCATAACATGGTAAAATATCTTACTTGTTTTTACATTAATGATAAAAGTTTCTAAAATTGAATAATTCGTATTTCAAATCTACAGTGGATAGCACTTACCATCGTATAGGAATTAAACAATTCTCAAAGCATGATCACAAACGACAAAACGAGGATATTGGTGACAGATATTGAGGTTATTTAATATGTTTTACATATTTTGTGTACAAAGAATAAATTTTTTTAGACGCTTCCTATTCTGGTATTTGCTCAGTTAACAAGCAGAAAGCAAAAATAAAAGTAGCAAATAAGTATAAAATAGTATTCCTTTTAATCTGGTAAATAATATCACCACGGGTATATTTGTCAAAACCTCTCCTACTCCTGTAATAATTAAAGGTAAGTATTATTTTATAATGATGTAGGTTATTTAGTATACAGTTTAAAGAGCTTTTGTTTTTATGTGAGCACCGACATATTGCTTGAAACTTGAATAGACATTTAAAATAATACAATTCAATAACTAAACGTATATTTGAATATATTCTAAAGAGATTTGAGAAATCAAAAACATATGTATTTTTAGTAACTTTAATCTTCATTAGACATTTGATATATCTATAAGCTGAAACGTTAAATAAAAATTCCGATCAAGGGCAAAATAAGGTTATAACAAGAATAACTTATCGCTGTTTTCCCCATTTATTATGCAAGAGAACAAAGTCATTTTCGATTTCCCCTCTATGAAAAAGTACCGATGGAAAATTGCTTTGAGACGGTGTTTGCATTCCCAACAAAACGTCCTGAGGTTTTGTCAGCTATGATTTATGACTAGAATATATATAATTGATAATCAAGGGTTTTATCGACATCAGTACAAAACAATATAAGACATTAGATGAGCGAATGTAGTTATTGTTACAAACTAAGGCCGACCATTCCTTAGAAAGTTGCATTAATTAATAGCTCAATGACAAATTAACAGCCGGTGGTTATCAGCTGGTCTCTTTCAGAATTTCTTATGACTGATTGGGATCGAAATAAGAACCTTTAGCTTACGAAGCTGGAATTTAACCATTTTCTTGCTAAATATGGTGTTATGTTAACTTTTTAACGTAATACAATTTTTAACAACATATTATATGCTCAATTTAAAGTAAATATGATTAGGATATTAATGTTATATAATTTTAAAGATATTTTATATTGAATATTTCCTTATTTAATTTTTGTTTAAATTACTGAAATAACAGTTGAATCTTTCCAACTCATAATAAACGATATATTAAACTAATATTTCAAAATTATTATTGTTTTATCTTAACTGTAATTAATTGAACAATAATCTAATCAACATTAACCAATTATATTTTTAGTTTAAATAATAATATTATATGTATATCAGTCTATATTAATTATCTAATACTAAGTTATATAAGTACAGTATAACTAAAAAGGAAATGGACAAGCTTCATTTGCAAATAAAATGATGAGGTGGTGTCTCCCCATCTACTTGACTTTGTAATAGGAAATGAACTTAGGCGTTATTTGAATTTTTATTAGTTGACTCAGTTTGTTGAATTACAACTCAATTGCTATCATGAAGTAAAATATTTGGGAATGAAATGGAATCCTCACTACTGCATTTTATGTAAGTTCCATGGGATTTTAATGATTCCATGGGAGTTATTTAAAGATCTAAAATAACTCTTTATTTTAGACCTTGAATAAACTGTTTGTCATGGTGAAATAATTTCATTTGGAAACAGTGTTAATGTGGGTCATTTTAAAATTTACAAGTACTAACTAGTCAAGGTTTTTTAATTTTTGAAAATTTAACGATTTCAAGATGACGTAATTTTTCAAGATTTTCAAAATTTTTATATTTTTCATTGCACTGGAATTAGTTTATGGTTTAGAGAATATTGTTTTTTTTTAGATCTTTCACATTTTTGGAATTTAATGAGAATGTTTAGATTGTTTAGATGTTTTTCAGCTCGTTGGAACTATATTATATTTTTGTGATTATGGGAATTTACAGCATCTGCCAGAAATTTTAAATTGTCAATATTTTGAACACTTTTTTTATGATAGTTGATTTTATAATTTTTTTTGAGATTTTGAGGTTTGCGAGTTTTTTTAAATTGTTGGAGATCTTTGGAATTTATTAGGAGTTTTAATACTTTTATACAATTATTCTAATTTTAAAACATTTTTGGGATTATCTGAAATTTATAGATTTAAAAATTTTTGTAATATTTTAAAAATAAAAAAAAACTTTTCTGATTTAGAAGATATTTGCGTATTACAGTATAAGTTTTAAAGCTTTAAAATGTTAAAATATTTTCCGAATTTATAAAATCTTTTTACTTTTAATCTTTTTCAGTTTTGATGATTTTTAACATGTTGTAATTGTTATTTATTTTAGGACATTTTAAAGATTTTAAAAATTTGTTGCATGTTTTGACATTTGAGATAAAAAAAAATTTATGGATTCAGAAGTATTTGAAAATTTCTAACATTTTTGAATTTTTCTAGATTTTCAAGACATTTTAGAAGCTTCAAAGACATTTGAGTTTCTTAAAATCTATGAGATTTTGGGAATTTCAAAATTTTTTTATTATTTGTGGATTTTATAGTTGTTAAGTTTTGCTTAGTACGAGTGTTTTGAAAATTATAAATTCTTTTCGAGACTTTTACTCTTAAAATATTTAATTAACTTATTTGAGATTTATATTTTCAATTTTTTTAAGTTTAACATTTTTGTGTACTTTTAGAATTGTTGACGTTATTTGCAACTTTTTAAGACTTTGAATTGTTACCAGAGTTGTAGTGTTTTTCAGTTTTACAAGATATTTATTAATTTTTCGAGTGGTTTCGAGTGTTTTAAAGTCTTTGAGTTAACTAATTTGCGAAATAAAATTAGATCTTTAAGACTGGGTAAAGTTTTTTTTGGAATTAATGAAAATGTTAACATTTTTCAAGTTTGAATTTTTTTCTAATTGATTTTTTTTCTTTAAAAAATTTTAAATACTTTGCAGTTTTTTTCTAGATTTTTTTTAATTATTTAATTACCAATAAACAATTACCCATCCTTTATATGTTTTGTATTAGTGGACTTCTGATGTAAATTTGGTGACCTATACTGCATTATTTCAAACCTCTAACATTCCTTTCGGTGTTTTCCACGCTAATGACAAACATCTTAGAGCATATTACTCATATGAACGTGACTTGAGTTAAAATTTATCTATTTATTTAGAACATTTTGAATAAAAATGCTCTTATAATTGTTTCTGGAAATTGTGTAGTAAGTTCAAGTGACTAAAAGGGGCTGAGACGCCGCATATAAGTGACATTTCAAGCAGTGGTTTGTAGATTGATTATCACTGAGGCTACGGTTTTGTGATGTCATCTCACTGAGGCTATGGTTTTGTGCTGCCATCTCACTGAGGCTATGGTTTTGTGCTTCCATCTCACTGAAGCTATGGTTTTGTGCTGCCATTTCACTGAGGCTATGGTTTTGTGCTGCCATCTCACTGAGGCTATGGTTTTATGCTGCCATCTCACTGAGGCTATGGTTTTGTGCTGCCACCTCACTGAGGCTATGGTTTTGTGCTGCCATTTCACTGAGGCTATGGTTTTGTGCTGCCATCTCACTGAGGCTATGGTTTTGTGCTGCCATCTCACTGAGGCTATGGTTTTGTGCTGCCATCTATACACCTCAGCAGTCATAATCTCTGCGTTTTTATCATGAAGTTTTCTAAGTAAAGCTACATGTACTTTTTATATTAATTGTAGCCAAGTGTTACACACAAGTGTTTTTGGTAACCATTTTCTACACACCATATTATTGCTACTATTTTACATTCTGATATTTCAGATACGACAGTCAGTATTTATGTATTGGACAAATAGTTAGCCAATTGGACAAAGGAGTCTTCAGAATGTCAAAATGTATGTTTAAATTAAATATTAAAATTAAATAAGACAGTTTTTCTCGGAATCGAGGTTTACTCGCTACATTTATTATACGAGTAACCACAAAGCCCCACAGTCGATGTCTGTCAGAATTTATTGAATTTCAGGACCTATTAAAACCAGTTAGAGACCTTTGTGGCAAAGAGAGCTATAAACATCATAATGCCATTGGTTAGCTATTTATGTGCTCCTTCTGAGAATTTCCACATCAATTGATGACAAAATAAAATGTTTTAAAATACTTTATAGTTTTTATTATCTGAGATTGATATATAATTGATTATTAATTTTAAAGTTATGAAATTTACTACCTACTTTTTCTGTCGGCACTTGTGGCACAGTAGTGTATCCTGTGCCTAAGTATTGTGGAGATTATAGGGTAATAGGTGGTCCTTTTAATACCGATACAGGGTCCACTCAATGGATGCCATCGATGTGGACCTACTACAGAAGTCTGGAGTGTTCGTATTGGGTTCTAGTCAATGTCTGTACGTTGTTGTATAGTGAAATGAAATGGAAAACGTTTTATAATTGAGGTAAAGTTAGGACCATTAGGTCTTCTCTTACACTTAACCTCATAAAGAAAATTCAATAAAAAACTACAATGAGTATGTATAAACATATATATACATATATGTTCACTGCTGCTGAGAACATTATTTACAAATCAAACAACAATACATAATTGGAGTTATAAAATAAACTAAATAAATTTAGCATCAAGCGAGAAAGAACATAAAACAGCGAAATATTATTTAGACGAGAAAAAATTAATGAATAAAATAAAAAATATAACAAAAAATATAAATTATTCCAGAAATTGGCTACAACACACATACACTCAGTCCAACATTGACAGCACGGCCAAGGCCTACAATCCGCAAGAATCCGCCGACAACCACTCCCTTAGTGCTGCAACAAACCGAGCTCGACTATCAATATTTCGAGTTGAAGGATCAAGTTTATTCCACAATCTGCAGGCAGTGACAGTAAAAGATCTATTGTAAAGTGATGTTCGATGAGCTGGAATAGTTAACATTGATGAATGCTGGCGCGTGTCCCGATTACTGATGCTGAAGTTAAACACAACATTTGAATCTAAATAGAAAGGATTTTTGGATTGAAGAGGATTGTATAGTAAAGATAACATTTTAATCTTTCTATACTCGAGTAACTTCAATAAATTTAAACGTCTGAAGTAAGAAGTGATATGTTCATCTCAACGGAGATTAAAAATATGACGTAGACAGTAGTTCTGCACTCGTTGAAGTTTATCTGAAAGATGGGTAAGCATGTCATTGATTACAACGTCGCAGTAGTCAAAGTGGGGAAATACAAGAGTTTTCACTAGCATAATCTTAACATCTAAAGGTAAACAGTTATAATATCTCTTAAGACTTCATCAATATGACAAGGTAAAGACTGAGCGTTAATACGAACTATCTTGCAGAAACGGCGATACGGTTACAGTAGATACGTCGGGCCCGGGTGCGGCGGGGTCGTCAAGACCCTGCACCAAAGAAAAGCGCAACGGACCACGGGGCACCACAGACCACAGTCGGCAGGACAACGGTTTGTTTCAATGTTTAAGTTAACAAGTTGTACAGCATATTTCCAGTCAAAACACTGAAAGTCAATGGGCCAGAAACTTTTTCGATGGTCATACATCTTTCAACTGCATACAAGTTTTATAAAAATAACTGCACTATTTTTTTTAAGTCAAGAAATATTCTGTGGGGTTGTTTGTTTAGTCGTGAGAGCGGTGAAAGACAATATTAACTTTCCAGAACGGCGGCTCGCCTAATAGTAAAGGCTCTCTGGTCCGCGGGTCGCTTCCGTCGAGTAGTTCAAGTGATTCATGAGTGGTTGACTTTATCATTTATATGAAGTGTTATTTATGGTTATTATAAGTTTTCGTTTTATTGTTACTTTCTTTACTTTTACTAAAGATGTTAGTAAAAGTAGTAGTAGTAGTAATGAATTAGGTACTACAAGATGTTATTTCAAATTTATAACTCCTGGTATGTTTTATTGTGATATGCTATTAGTATAACTTTCCTAGTATGCAAATGTAAAAGCTTTAACATCTCTTTTCTTTTCCTCGTGCAATCGATAAAATATTTTGCGCATCAATCACTTTTAATCCTTTTAATCTTTGTTATGAAAGCTCTTATGTAAGTTATTATATTAAAGTGATAGCCTGTACATTTGTTTTATCGATATAAAATAGCATCTGGCCGAAGAGTTGTTAGTCAACCCAATTCTCGATTTGTACTGTTACAAAAGAACATTAGATTTAACTATTTGGATATAAATATAATTTTCAATTTTAAACAATAAACACACTATTGTACTTTTAAGATATTGCTAATCATGTTGTAATGTTATGTTTTAAACAGGGCTCGTATCGTATAACCTGTACACTAAATATATTTTAGAATTAGAATGTTTCTGTTTGTAAATAGATCTAATGTATGCATTTTAGTATGTAGCTAGTATATTGGTCAAATATCAATTAATTGGCTACAAATAAAATAGATTTATTATTTCCTAACATGTTACTAATATTAGTGCCAATGACAAGAACTGCAAAACCAACCAAACATCTCTGGATTGTCATCATACTCATTAAACGTTTATCTTGTTGAGCCCGAAATACCCACCCTACGTTCATTTTACTTACACAAGTATCCCACTCATCAACGTGTTTGTGACATTTGACTAAACCCCTCTCTAACTGGACCATTGACGTTTATTACTAAATTATTGTAACATAGTGATTGACTAGTTTGCAGGTTAATTAGATGTACACATTACTTGTAAAATGGGGGTTCTAAAATAAAAGATTGTACGTACTAATTTGAAGAGTAATAAAATGAAGCAGACTGTTAACAGTCACAATTATATTCCATTTGGCCTTTATTAGTATTCCGATAGTACATTACTTTTATCGCTTAACAAATATGATCAAGCTAATATTAAAACACGTTATTGGAAGATAAAAGACGGAGATAAATTATTGTGCCTTCCTGTTTCTTTTATTTTATTTATTTATTTTTTCAGTTGGATGCAACGAAAAAGTGTTGTAAAATCAAAAACAATAGTTAAGTTGCAGTAACATATGAAATTAAATATGTTTTTGCGCACGAAAGCGTGTCAAAATTATTTCAACAGTACATCTTTAATGATATACAATTACATTCAAAGAAACCTTTATACATTGTTGACAATGAAATATATATATATTTTTTTTAAATACATAATTTCATTATTTTGTAAAACATATCTTTATTTGTCAAAATGATTCTAAATAATGTATGCATATGTTACCTTTATATTTTTCCAGCATTATTTTAATTCTAATTTTATTATAGCTAATCAATGATAGTTAATTTGAACATTTATTTTAATTGTAACTATTAGAAATTTGTATAACATCTTCTTGAAGTATTTTTAAAAATATTTTCTCTAAAATTTCCATTTAGTATGCAGAATGAACTTGATTAACTAACTTAAAATTAACATTTTAACGATGCTGGTATACAACTATGATGACAGCAACTAATTCCATTTAATTGTTTTATTTTAACTCAATAAACTGTCTTGGAATATACGTATATCTATTTAAATAACAATTTGTGGACAACTGTTTCTTCCCTTTGTCGACCAATAAAGATGAAATTCACTATAAAATAGGGACATTAAATAAATATATCTAGCATCGTAAGTAGATCTTTAAACCTATATCATTAAGTTTAGCCAAGCCAATTACCTATTTTGAATAATTAATGAGATTTCAGACTAAATAAAATTGTTTTGCTAAGATTCTTTGCTCACAACACGCTATGAAGTTTAATTGAATAGGGTAAACCCAAGGCTCCAACGAAACCACAAGTCTCAAAGTATCCAAGCTTACTCCAGTGCAACGCTTAAAGTGTGGTTTCAGTTTATAGTTTTGAATCAATTTTGTACAACCTACTTTGTTGGGTACAAGTGTTCATAATCTGAGACCATATAAAACAATTTTAAAGAAGAACGGCACATGTAAATGTGTGAAATAACAGTTATTCCCTTTGAAACACATGTCATTAACAAAATACGAAATTTGTCTTATTTTGTGCAATATATAGATTTATTAATGTTTACACATTATATTTATGTAATTGGCCTTGTCAAAATAGTAATAATTTATACAAAAGTAATTGAAGCACAACACTAATATGGCTACGTTATTGTGTTCCATATAACCACGTCTATAAAAACAACACCATGCCATTACCAGTTCATATCACCTAACATTATTGGTAGGATAGAGTATCCAGTCACTTTAGAGATCACTTAGGATATCGAGCCGAGGATAGTGTCTAGTCACTTTAGAGATCACTTAGGATATCGGGCCGAGGATAGAGTGTCCAGTCACTTTAGAGATCACTTAGGATATCGGGCCTAGGATAGAGTGTCTAGTCACTTTAGAGATCACTTAGGATATCGGGCCGAGGATAGAGTGTCCAGTCACTTTTTATGTCAACGATGTGCTTAACGAATCACGAATAACATTACTATTTTGTCAATATAATTTACGACATATACATCTAAATGACATATTTAATAGTTGCAATACTTTGGCAGCTATGGAGGCAAAATTGTAAATAAGTAGGAACTATTGGAGTTTAAAAATGAAACATAAGGAGGGACGGTAAAGTATATTTAAACTAGAACCGTACACTGATGTGAATTGTTTAGAGGCATTTGAGTAATCAATAAATCACACTATACTAATTTAGTAAGTTATCTGTGGGTGTATCAGTGAGGATGGATAAGTGTTGTTTTTGTTAATAAGTAAGACAAAATGTTGTTTAAGGGTCATTTTAAAATGCCAAATAGCCAGGAAAATTGAGATACTGGACGGTTTCCATAGAATCTTAACCATATCGGTAGGTATTGGTTTGGTTGATTTTTGCTTCACTGATAAGCCTGATAGTTCTACCCCATGAACAGTATATGATCTTTCTCCTAATATGACTTGCCATCTTCACTGATAAGCCTGATAGTTCTACCCCATGAACAGTATATGATCCTTCTCCTAACCCGACTTGCCACCTTCACTGATAGTTCTACCCCATGAACAGTATATGATCCTTCTCCTAACCCGACTTGCCACCTTCACTGATAAGCCTGATAGTTCTACCCCATGAACAGTATATGATCCTTCTCCTAACCTGACTTGCCACCTTCACTGATAAGCCTGATAGTTCTACCCCATGAACAGTATATGATCCTTCTCCTAACCCGACTTGCCACCTTCACTGATAAGCCTGATAGTTCTACCCCATGAACGGTATATGATCCTTCTCCTAACCCGAATTGCCACCTTAAACGTTTAAAGGGAGTATTAATTTAAACGTATTATTTTTGTCGATCAGAGTATACTTGCAAGTGTCAGAAATAAATATGGGTGATTTCCCATTTATGTAATTGTTTACAGGCTTAAACAAATTATCTGAAATAAGTTACATTAAGTGTGTCACATTAGGCTTGACCTTACCTCCTAAAACACAAGATTTGTCACCTTTTTAAACTGAATATTTGATAATAAACTGTTTAAATGTTGTGCACTTTGACTTACGAAATGTACGGGAATCGCCTAAACAGGAATTATTTTTCCACCATCAACTGTTTGTAATGGGGCTCCTCTCCCCCGCTCTCCACTGATTGTCATACGTACTAATGACACCGACCAGTTGAACACGCAAGTGTCCTGAACAGTCCTGAGATTTAAATATGCAAGATTCCAGAACATTTAATTCAGCGTGAGTAACATTTGTGCTTATGTTATAAATCTATTTATTCATTTCAACATTTTATTTAAACTCTAACTATGCCAACTATAATCATGTGTCAATAATAAAAAATTTATCCTTAATCAGAAAACACAAAGAAAATGATGCTTCTTTGTTCTGTGAATTTGTTGCAGTAAATAATACATTTGTTTATTTTATGAACTTTATATTATTGTAAATACTTTATTTTAAATTATTTTACAATAATTATATTTACATATGAGTTGTTTTAATTCAATTTAATTCAATTACAGCCAAGAAAACACAAACTTATATTTCAATTACAATGAACAACTAACAACAAGCTTACAGGGTTTCTTGAAGCTTTCAACATTTACATAAAATGATTGTTTGTATTTTGTCCTTATGTAAATAAATAAACATTATCGTATTTGCAGGTAACTCGTCAACTTTGCATTATAATCTGAGTGAGTAACACTGTTCAATTTTTCATAAAAACTGAACCACCATTGGTCTAATATTTGGTTCACTGACACTGCCTTTAATTTATACAACAAACGGTTAATAGATTTTATTTTGTTCCATTATTACCATGAGTTTTTAATCGTTTGTTTAAGCTATCTAACTATCAATTAATTGTACTTTCTATTTATTTTCAGTTTAAACAATTTTTTAAATATTGAACTTGATATAAATTGATGTATCACTTTTGAAGTTTCATAAAATTTAAGTCTTTAATAATTAATGAGTTTTCAGACTAAATAAAATTGTTTTGCCAAGATTCTTTGCTCACAACACGCTATGAAGTTTAATTGAATAGGGTAAACCCAAGGCTCCAACGAAACCACAAGTCTCAAAGTATCCAAGCTTACTCCAGTGCAACGCTTAAAGTATGGTTTCAGTTTATAGTTTTTAATTAATTTTGTACAACCTACTTTGTTGGGTACAAGTGTTCATAACCTGAGACCATACAAAACAAAATTTTAAAGAAGAACGGCACATGTAAATGTGTGAAATAACAGTTATTCTCTTTTAAACACATGTCATTAACAAAATACGAAATTTGTCTTATTTTGTGCAATATATGGATTTCTTAATGTTTACACATTATATTTATGTAATTGGCCTTGTCAAAATAGAAATAATTTACACAAAAGTAATTGAAGCACAACACTAATATGGTTACATTATTGTTTTCCATATAACCACGTCTATAAAACAACACCATGCTATTACCAGTTCATATCACCTAATACTATTGTTAGTTTAGATTCAACATGGCTGTTGGTTTACCTTTTGAAAGTCAGTGGCCACACCACAATTAATTACTCCTTTTCGATCACACACAATATATCATAACTCTTGATATTTATGGTTTGGGCCAGCATAGGATTATTCACTTTAGAGATCACTTAGGATATCGGGCCGAGGATAGACTGTCCAGTCACTTTAGAGATCACTTAGGATATCGGGCCGAGGATAGACTGTCCAGTCACTTTAGAGATCACTTAGGATATCGGGCCGAGGATAAAGTGTCCAGTCACATTAGAGATCACTTAGGATATCGGGCCGAGGATAGACTGTCCAGTCACATTAGAGATCACTTAGGATATCGGGCTGAGGATAAAGTGTCCAGTCACATTAGAGATCACTTAGGATATCGGGCCGAGGATAGACTGTCCAGTCATATTAGAGATCACTTAGGATATCGGGCTGAGGATAGACTGTCAGTCACTTTAGAGATCACTTAGGATATCGGGCCGAGGATAGACTGTCCAGTCACATTAGAGATCACTTAGGATATCGGGCCGAGGATAGACTGTCCAGTCACTTTAGAGATCACTTAGGATATCGGGCCAAGGATAGAGTGTCCAGTCACTTTAGAGATCACTTAGGATATCGGGCCGAGGATAGACTGTCCAGTCATTTTAGAGATCACTTAGGATATCGGGCCGAGGATAGACTGTCCAGTCACTTTAGAGATCACTTAGGATATCGGGCTGAGGATAGAGTGTCCAGTCACTGTAGAGATCACTTAGGATATCGGGCCGAGGATAGAGTGTCCAGTTACTTTAGAGATCACTTAGGATATCGGGCCGAGGATAGAGTGTCCAGTCACTTTTTACCTCAACCATGTGCTTAACGAATTACGAATAACATTACTATTTTGTCAATATAATTCAATATATTTTACGACATACACATCTAAATGACATATTTAATGGTTGCAATACTTTGGCAGCTATGGAGGCAAAATTGTAAATAATTAGGAACTATTGGAGTTTAAAAATGAAACATAAGGAGGGACGGTAAAGTATATTTAAACTAGAACCGTACACTGATGTGAATATTTAGAGGCATTTGAGTAATCAATAAATCACACTATACTAATTTACTAAGTTACCTGTGGGTGTATCAATGAGGATGGATAAGTGTTGTTTCTGATAATAAGTAAGACAAAATGTTGCTTAAATGGGTCATTTTAAAATGCCAAATAGCCAAGAAAATTGAGATACTGGACTGTTTCCATAGAATCTTAACCATATCGGTAGGTATTGGTTTGGTTGATTTTTGCTTCACTGATAAGCCTGATAGTTCTACCCCATGAACAGTATATTCTCCTAACCTGACTTGCCATCTTAAACGTTTAAAGGGAGTATTAATCTAAACGTATTATTTTTGTCGATCAGAGTATACTTGCAAGTATCAGAAATATATATGGGTGATTTCCCATTTATGTAATTGTTTACAGGCTTAAACAAATTATCTGAAATAAGTGACATTAGGTGTGTCACATTAGGCTTGACCTTACCTCCTAAAACACAAGATTTGTCACCTTTTTAAACTGAATATTTGATAATAAACTGTTTAAATGTTGTGCACTTTGACTTACGAAATGTACGGGAATCGCCTAAGCAGGAATTATTTTTCCACCATCAACTACAGTATTTGTAATGGGGCTTCTCTCCCCGCTCTCTACTGATTGTCATACGTACTAATGACACCGACCAGTTGAACACGCAAGTGTCCTGAACAGTCCTGAGATTTAAATATGCAAGATTCGAGAACATTTAATTCAGCGTGAGTAACATTTGTGCTTATGTTATAAATCTATTTATTCATTTCAACATTTTATTTAAACTCTAACTATGCCAACTATAATCATGTGTCAATAATAAAAAATGTATCCTTAATCAGAAAACACAAAGAAAATGATGCTTCTTTGTTCTGTGAATTTGTTGCAGTAAATAATACATTTGTTTATTTTATGAACTTTATATTATTGTAAATACTTTATTTTAAATTATTTTACAATAATTATATCTACATATGAGTTGTTTTAATTCAATTTCACGCAATTCAATTAAATGTATTCAAGGGGTGCAATCGTATTCAATTCATGAACATTATGAGGAAACTGCACTTTTAAACTAAATAATTTTTAATACTAAACAATTAATATATTCGTTTAGTTTTTATTTTTAATAATACTATAATGGTTTATGGATATTTGTTCTAAAATATTACTGTCCTTTATTAAAGATCTATTGAAAAAGTAATAATACACAATGTAACATTAGCGAATTCCAATGTAGATTGCTGGAAATCCGTCCATATTTTGAGTGTAAAGTTAGTTAATCGATATTATAGCATCCAAAATAATATTGAAAGAGTATGAAGCATCAATAATAATTGAGTAATTCATATTGTTAATTTATTGATGTTCAAATGAGAAATGTTCTTGTAAGTAATTTCTGTCTTTTAGCGTGAGTTAATACGATACAGCGTTTATTGATAGAACATATATAAAACTATACAAACCAATGTACACGGGATAAAAAATACACGTTGTCATGAGTAAAACTTGGAAATAAAGATCAATAGCTTCCATTAGCTAAATTTAACAACTATTCATTATAGTGTTCCTACACGTCTGTAGTCAACTAACCAATATACACAATTTCCCCCATTTCATAGTATGATGGAAAACTGAATAACTTAAAAATCCAATTTTTCAAACCACGCAAACAATATTTCTATAATTTACTATCTTCAAATTCTACACTGGTAGACAAACGTTTTTACGTACGTTTGGTAAGGCTTGTGCACTACTGTCGTCGATGATGATCCAAGAAGGACTCCACTCCATGCTGACTGACCTTTGACCCGAGGGAGGTAGTGTTTTAACCTGTTGTGATAAACTTGTTTACGTACATTTGGTAAGGCTTGTGCACTACCGTCGACGATGAAGATCCAAGGACTCCACTCCGTGCTGACTGACCTTTGACACGAGGGAGGTAGTGTTTCAACCTGTTGTGACAAACTTGTTTACGTACATTTGGTAAGGCTTGTGCACTACCGTCGACGATGAAGATCCAGAAGGACCCTACCGT